>JAENPR010001920.1:0-94692 GCA_018135685.1 Themeda triandra | reverse complement strand
CTAATATTCGAGACTCTAAGAACTTTAAATAAAAACTTATCAATATCAAACATGTAGTTGAGGTCGTCCACCACAACTTTGGTATTAACCATTGAACATTCAAGGTCATTTAGGAATTCTAATTTTTTAAACTTCGTAATCTATAAAGTTAGAACACAAAAACATATATTTGAGACTCTAAATGAATTTAAGTAGACTTAGAACTATAACCAGTTTGTTTGATAATTTTAAATTTTGAACTTACAATTATATTTTAAAACTATAGATGGTTTTATATTAAAAACTTATTTTTAAGTAAAAAGTTGTAGATGCCATCGAGGGACATAATTTACGGACGTGCTTGCTAGGTGTGTTAATGTTTGACCCCTGTCTAGTAAAGTCTACTCGGCTTGTAGACAGGGTGAATTATTTGAGCTAGTAGACTGGTTCTACTCTGTTGGGTCGTATGATATCTACAATATATATTATTATTATAAATTTTGATTCACCCAGTCTAACAAGTTCGTCTGGATCTGTTGATCAGACTTCAGATCAGCTGAGGTAGCTTCGCGCGACTGAGCCTACGTTTCTGGTTAGCTATCTCTTTCGGTTCCACAGTTTCGAGGATGTGTGTGTGAAACAGAGGCTCCAATACGTAGTGCCAATTTCTGCACTTTCATTCTGCTAATGAGAAATCTAGCTTTCCTTGATTTCTTTGATGGCCTGCGATAATGCAGTTCTAACCGAAAAATGTCATTTCTCTGCTCAAAATTATGTGAGATGTGATTAGGTTAACCTCAAATTGTCCTTATTAATAATTTTGTGCCTGACGATATGCAGACTTTTGCCTTCCCCTAATAACCCTTGGATGAGTTTTCTGTGATGTCAGCACTCTGCCCTCAGCACATAATGTGGCAGACTCCGATCCTGCATATTGTGTTCTTTAATTTGAGTGAAGCAATGGTCTCTGTGCATGTGCATTTTTGCTGTGCGCCTGTGCCTGACAAAGCAGGTATTTAGGAAAACAAATCGCATGCATAAATAACGCAGCCCACTTGGCGGTATTCAGAAAAACAATTCGCATGCATAAATAACGCAGTCCACTTGGCTGCACAGCGAACATAATGTGCGCTTCGCTATTCAGAAAAACAAATCGCATGCATAAATAACGCAGCCCACTTGGCTGCACAGCGAAGCGCACAAAAGCAAAAGAAAGCTTTGTCGAACATCACACAACCGAACCAAAGGCATTGACCCGTCGAATAAGGCTATAAGTATAGCGTTATTACATAGTACCTCCAAGGTTTTCATCACACAGCCAAACCAATCCAAAAGCATGCATAATGTGGAGTTTGTCGCCTCCCAACCAAAAGCAAAAGAAAGGTTTGTCGAACATCACACAACCGAACCAAAGGCATTGACCCGTCGAATAAGGCTATAAGTATAGCGTTATTACATAGTACCTCCAAGGTTTTCATCACACAGCCAAACCAATCCAAAAGCACTCGCACAGCTGCAAGCCTGCTGAAGCTCTGGGATATTGCTTCTCTGCATTTCCAGTTCCAATGGCAATTTTTACTGTTTTCTGCCACGTCCTGCTGATCGTCCTCAACGCGGCAGCACTAGCACTCCCCCACCGCCACCTTCTCCTCCCACTCCGGCGCCGCTTCCGGCTCCTCCGCGACGCCGCAGCAATACTCATGGTGCTAGGGGCCTCGGCTATCTTGCACGCGGTTGCCGGTCCCAGCGACAACGACGACACAGACGGCAGCCGCGTCCTCACTGCCGCCGCGGGCTTCCTCATTTGGTTGGCCGGCGTTGCGCTGCTCCTGCTCGCGCTCACGCCCGGTCGCTTTCCACCAGGGGCGGCTGCGCCTGCACGTCTCGCGGCTCAGCTCGTGGAAGCAGCAGCCGCTGCCTTGTTCTAGCCGACGCACAGTACTGCAACGCATACAAGCATGTCTCCAGTTGCTCTGCTAAAACTAAAATTAAACGGCCGGTGTGTCAAGTCAAACAACCTATCCCGTTCTTTTATGGATTTATTTACGGGGTGTTTGCTTTATGAAATATAAAATAAGTTAGTTTTATTTCTTCTAAATCAATAATCTATATCTCTTATATAGATAAACCCCACTAAGATATTTCTCAAGACTCCTCGCCCGTCATCAGCATGCCCCACAAGCACACAATCACAAAAAAACTGCAATCTTCCACTAATCCTTTGTTGCTTTGCAATCTCTGTTCGACGAAGACACCAAGAGTCAACGACGAAGCTCAACAGGCAACTTAATTCCTCTCACATAAAGGCTAGCAGGAGCCAAACCACTGTCTCATCCCACTCCCTCGCGCAAAGGCTAGCAGGAGGCCAACAGTCAGCCTCCTCTGTCCCTTGAGAACAAGAAGCAAATAGGCAATCAAAGTCGATCGTGTCCACTGAATTTTGTACTAGCCCATAAATCTTCCCAGCCATAACTTCTCATCTCTCAACTGGCCGTGTATACATAACCTTTATCAGGCCGTGTATATATAACCTTGATCAGTACTCTCACACCATGTCCAGGACGACTTCTCCGAACTGACCACTATTCTTCCCAATACACTTCGGATTTTGACACCTTCAATTAGTTTTCTCATCCTCTAGATCTGCACCTAGCAGCTCGCACGTCGTGGCCAGTGCTTGAGTTGGTCACGATGGATGCACGGTGAGGTGCTCCAACTCGGTGATGTGCTTCCTGCCAAGTGCCCATTCGGTGTCTGCCAGGAGCCTCCCATATCGGCCCATCCCGCAGGCTGTCGCCACCGCCCTTCTTGCCTGCATATTGCTCATCTCCTGTTGCATCCTTGCGTGATAAGGTTTTTCTTTCATTTTTATTTAATACACTTGGGGGGATAACGATTCTTGATGGCACAAACGGTGGATGTCATGGACAGACATCTAAATCTATAATTGCAATGGAATTCGTATTTTCATCGATACACATCCATTTTTTTTGCGTTATGTATTAACTCATAATATATAATCTGATCCATAGGTTAGTGGCCGTGTGTTCTTTGATGAGGGTTCAATTAGAGTGCTTCCTTTTATTTAGTTACTAATGCAACTCTTTTAATGTAGAATTTTCATGTAAGCATATTAAAATCAGTTAGTACTCATGGTACAATTATATGCTCCATGGTACAAGATTCAATTCAAGTTTATATAGTTTTTTTATACCACACATATATATCATATTTATTTAGCATGATTTCTTCTATATTCTATTTCTCTAAACTCAAGTCAAATTTCTTTTGTATTCCCGCGGCAACGCGCGGGGAATTCACCTAGTTACTAGTACGATGAATTAGCTTATGCATCTCGTCCCTTCTGCTGCTACACCGCCACACAGTGTTTCTGGGATTCTTATCAGTCCATGTACTGCTTCCAAGACTCTATGTATTATTATTTTTCAGAAGATATGTAAGTCTCGTGTTATAACGCATCGTGTTATAACACATTACCTATTTTTGGTCCTGTATATTACAAATAATATTTTTCCTTGTCCTCGTGGCAATAACGTTTTTTTTTTTTGCTCGTGGTAAAAAACAATCTTTGGGATCTGTCACTAAAATCAACGCTATGTCATCGACTGCAAAGATATGATCTGAACATTTATTATTTAATTATTCCTGAAAAAGCATTTGTAAGTACAATTTCACTATGGAATCATTCTTTTAAAATATATACATTTATCAGGAATGGTCACTTTAGGACAAATGTCCTTGAAAACCAACGAAGACATCGTGGCCAGCCACGTCGTCCCCGCTGCCGCGCGGGCTGACCGGCATTGTGCTGCTGCGGTGTTCGCTCTCACGGTCACGGCCGGCAGCTTTCCAGGAGCGGCCTGCACGTTTCTTTTTTCGACGACTTCACCCGTTTTTCACAAGAGAGAAAACGAAACATACAAAAGTGATATGACAATAGTGGCAAGGTGCCACATCATCAGTCACTAAACACGAACACACATATACTACCGGGTTTGCTTAGATTTTATATTACACTGATGTTTTGCGACCAAATCACTACTAACTCCCCTAGCGTCCTGAACCCAGCAGTCACCCAGTCCTCGGCCTCCCGCAGAGCAGCAAGAGCGATGGCAGCGCTGCCGCCGACGCTCGCTGAAAGACTCTCGGGTAATTGCGCTCCTTCCACAAGGTCCAACTGACCAGCAGCACCAATGAATCAAAGACTCTCATGTGTTCCTTGGTCAGTCCCGACCGCCTTGCGAGCCACCATTCCCCAATATCAACGTCGTCATCAGGCTGCGGTGCCAAAGCCTCCTGGTGCACTGGCCGAAGAAGTGTCACCCAAACTTCTCTAGCGACGACACAGCTCAGGAGCAAATGACTGCATGTCTCTGGCGACTGATCGCACAGGGCACATGTATCATCATCCTGCAGGCCATGCCTCCTCCTGCGCTCGGATGTCCAAAGACGACCGTGAAGTAAAGTCCAGAAGAACAACTTCACTCGCGGTGGCGCCTTGGCCTTCCAAAGCTCCCGCGCCCCGATCAGTGATGCCGATCCATGGAAGAAGGCCCGATATGTTGCGCTAGCCGAGTACGCACCATCCGGCGACCATTTCCAGATGAACCGGTCCGGCGTCTCCGTAACACTCTAATTTTTGCATAATTTTAAATAGCTAAATTGATTTATTTTATGCAATTTATGTGATTTTTTCAACATAGGTAAAATGATATTTTTGGGGAAAATTAAAGTCAAATAATGGGTTAGGAATGTGTTGATGCATTCATGCTGCTGCATTTTATTTTTGTTTTGCTTGGATTTGAACAAAACTTGAAACGATTCAAATTTCAATTGAAAAATGCTTTGGGAATTAGTTTTAGAAAAAGAAAAGGGATCTCTTTACCTCTCTCCCTCTTTCCACGGGTTTCGGCCCACCGGCCTGCCTAGCCTTTTTCTTTTCTTTCCTTTACGCTGGCCCAGTTTTCCTCCCCCTTTTCTCGGCCTACTAGCCAAACCGGGCGGCCCGGCCGCCCTTCCTCCCTCCTCCGTACCGTGACGGCGGCCCCCAGCTGCCGGGGTCATCTTCTACCTCCGGCTCCCCTCCTCCCATGTCGGCCTCCTCCGCTCTCACCGGGCAAAACAGGACCGAGTCACCCGCGATCACGTGAGCCCTGCTCACCGCGGATCCAGTCGCCTCCCTCCCGCATCCCTCGGTTTGCAGACCAGGCCCGCCCTCGCGTGCGCGGTCAAGTCCCCGCCGCCATGATGGCGGCACAAGGCCGATCCTATGAACCGGCCCCGCTGCTCCCCTCTAGCCTCTCAACCACGGTCGTGAACTCCTCCGCCTCCACCCGACCACCCGCTCCTCGCACCTTCGCCCGCCCGCGCACCACCGCAAGCCACCACCGCCGCCATTGCCGAGCTCCGCTCGAGCTCGCCATCCTCCCCCGTGGTCCACCCTCACCTCGCCGCTTGCCCCGTTGGAGTCGCGCGATCAAGCCGCGTCCACGGCGCCGCATACTACTCGATTTGGTGGCCGAACCGCCATCGTCCGACCTCGCCGGAGCGCTCGGCGCCGCGTCCGCCAACCGCGACGCCCGCCGTCTCCATGACACCCGACCCCGTGATCCGCTCCTTCGAGTGCGGTGAGACTCCTCTCGATCCCACTGTCCCCGAGGTCTATCGTGGCCCGTAGGCCACTTTCCGCCGCAAGCCGACGACACTCCGTGACGCGCGCCGCCCCCGTCTGCTTGTGCCGGCGAGCCCTTCCCCCGTCGCCGCGGCCGTCCATTCCTCGATCTAGGGCCAGGATTAGAAATCCCCTCCAACCGGTATGCACCGGGTCCATAGTCCTATGGACTTGGTCCACCGGCGCCACGTCACCGGTCCACGCCCGCGTGGTGCACCGCGCCAACAGGGGAGCGCCACGTGGCGTCGTCGCGCGCCGACGAGCGCACCCCCCGGCTGAATTTACGTTTTCTCCGCAGCAAAACGTACTTTCTGTTAAGCAGTTTCAAAATACGTTTTCAGTTATTTACAGTTTTGCCATTCATTTCAAATGCTTATAAAATGCTCTCTTTTAACTCCGTTTCGAATCGTTCGAATTGCGTTAGATTCATAATCTTGTAAAGTTCATGGTAATGTCACTGATAGTACTGTTTACAATATTTAAATTTTGAGCTTATAATTAACTAATTATTTTACAATAGGAAATCTTAATAAATTCATAACTTCTCCGTTTTAAGCCCGATTTCAGTGATTTTCGTGTCTATGTGTTCGTAGCGACGTGTAGAATAGTTTTACAGACTTTTATATTTGTTTTCTCTCTGTTGGTGTACTGTTCTAATTATATCTTATTTTCTTCGTGCATGATTGCCTATGGATGATTGTATGTTGTTATTTTATCGAGTCTAGACGGTGAGCTATATCACGTTGATCGGGAGCAATATTTTGAGGATAAGCAGGACCAGCGAGGAAAATTTGATAATCACGGCAAGTATGGTTTGGGGTTTTATTCCTATGGCTATGATCTATGCAACTTAATTAATATTTATGCAATGAACGATAAAAAAATGACTCTTTAGCAACTTGAGAATTTATCTGTAAGCGAACCTCCGGAATTTATAGTACAGCTGTGAGGGTTACATGGCTCTGACTTTAGTTCCTCAAATGACCTTTTCTAGCCGGTCGAGGTATGCGAATGGGTATAGGACGGCTCCCGTCCTTATGTGTATAGCTGGGAAAGAATGTGCCATATTGGAAGGAGGGTTTTCCTATATCCGATGACCCCGCCCAACTTGTTAGACAAACCTTTGAGAGGCTTCATAGTGTCTCTTGGTGTTTGGGAGTAATTAACCCATACATTTGAGAAGCACGACTCACAGGTAAAGTGTACACCTCTGCGCAGAGTTTTAAATCGATATATCGTCCGTGCCCACGGACGGGGTTCAACCTTGAATCCTTACACTAAGATGATGACTTTCGATTGTTAACTTGCTCACTTATTTACCGTTTATGCTTAATATTATTTATGTTACATCGTTCATAAGTTCATGGGATCAAACTACTTGCTATACTTGTTGAGTACGTTGTACTCACCCTTGCTTTTCCCAACCACACCAGATCAAGACTACAATGAGGATTACCACCAGGAGTACTAGACTTGTGGTCAACCAGTCGACGTACCCATTCTTGGAGCTTCCGCGTTGAGAGATTATCATAGATTCCGCTGTAATAAGTTTTATAATTTGTTTTCAATACTATTTGTTATGTAATAAGCATTGTGATGATACATTGCCACAATTTGTCACTTATGTGAGTCACCGATCCAGGGCGCACATAAGGTTTAATATATCCATTTTGTTCCTTCAAAATTTGGGTATGACGTCCGGCTGAAGCTCGATGGTTCTCGGTAGCGCCCAAACTCGAAAGTAATACACGAGCAATGCCGTGGTGGATGCCCCGCTGATGTCGTGTGCCCACCTTCGCCCACAGATCGCGTCACGCACGGCTCGACGTTTACCAGCTCTGGAGGTGGCGCGATACAACTCGGGTGCGAAGTCTCGCAACGCCGCCCGGTGCCCAATTGTCACTCTGAGAACAAAGCCTTGCAGCCGTCCCCGAGTTTCACCGATAGGCTGGCCGCACACATTGCCACGACGTTCCGCTCCGAGGTGGCCGGCGGGACGCGCCCAACAGCTGTCCGGCTCCGTGCGCCGCAGCCACTCCCATCTTAGGCGCAATGCATCCCCGAAGTACCTCAAGTCCAGCACTCCAAGGCCGCCCAAGTCACGCGGCCGAGCGACGACAGGCCACGCGACTTTGCACTTGCCACCAGTATAGACCTCCGTTCCAGCCCATAAGAAGGCACGCCTTCTCATGTCAATTTGCTTGATAGCCCACTCGGAGAGTGAACACGCGATGCTTAGGTGTATTGGAATTGCAGACAGAGTGACCTTGGTGAGAAGCGTTCGCCCCACGTTATTGAGCAACCCCGACTTCCATGTTGGAATTCTCGCGGCCACGGCGTCGATCAAAGGTTGCTCTTCAGCATGTCTCAACCTTCGCAGCGAGAGCGGGATTCCCAAGTATCTGCACGGGAACGTGCCGAAGACGCACGGGAACACTTCTTGGATTGATGCTGCAAATCCCTCGTCACAGCAGATCGGTGTGGCGACACATTTGTCCATGTTTGTGATCAGCCCGGAGGCCCCGGCGAAAAGGCTTAGCACCTCAGCCATGCATCTGAAATCTTCAGTTTCCGGTTTCAGCAAGACAATGAGATCATCTGCAATAAATCGACGTTTGGTGCACGATTGCAGTCCCTGGCAAGGCAGAGAACACTCCACGGCTGTCCGCCTCCCTGATGAGCGAGTTGAGCACCTCCATGGCTATAACAAACAACATGGGCGAGATCGGATCGCCCTGGCGCAGACCACGAGCATGCACTATCCGTCTCCCCGGTCTTCCATTCACCAGTACACGAGTGCTGGCCGTTGATAGCAACATGGAGATCCAGTTGGTCCACCGCCGCGAAAAACCCAGGTGCTGCAACACTTAAGAAACGGCCATGCGACGGAGTCAAAGGCTTTTGCAATGTCTACCTTCAGCAGGACCGACGGATGCTTCCTAGCGTGGAGCCAGCGACACGCGAGTTGAACCGATCTGAAGTTGTCGTGGATGACCCGACCCCTGATGAACGCGCTCTGGTTGTTGGCAACCATCTCGCTGAGACGCGGTCCCAGCCGCCTAGCGAGCAGTTTGGCGAAGAGCTTGCTGAAACTGTGCATGAGAGAGATAGGCCTGAAGTCCTTTAGACAATTTGGTGCTTGCGTCTTACGAAGTAAGATCATGAGAGCATCGTTGAGCAGGTTGAAACTTCTGAAGTCGAGCCCAGAGCGCGTTGATGGCTTGCACGACATCCCCCTTGATGGTGGACCAGACGACTTTGTAGAATGAACCGGTAAAGCCGTCCGGCCCCGGCGCACGGTCAGATGGCTGATTCTTGACTGCTGCCCAGATCTCTTCCTCCGAGAAGCAAGAGTCGATCCCCTGCAGATCGAGCCGCAGCAACAGGTGTTGCAGGTTGATGGAGTGCGACCGACGGAACGGCTTACCGAGTATGCCATTGTAGTAATCATAGATCAGGTCGGACTTGGCCTCATTAGCAGAAAACCATGTACCATTAGCGGCGTGCACGTTTCGCGGCTCAGCTCGTGTAAGCAGTGGTCGAGGCCGTCTTCTAGCCGACGCGGCGACGCACGATTGCTCTGCAACGTCTAAACCGGTGGCAAGAAGCCTATATGTTGCACCTCTACGATGATGAATACGCCAATACGAATACATTGACATTTTTGTTGTCAAAAAATCCTAGATATACGCCGATACGGCAAGCGCGCTGCCTTGTGGGCTGGCTGTCCGCTCGATTAACAGGCCGTTGGCCCAGGTGGGAGTGCGGTGGGCTTAGGTGAGCTTCGGCCAGCTTTCTGACAGAGAAACAAAGTAGAATGGGCTGAGTTAAAATACATGAGAAGAAATAGGGGGAAAAGAGGAATGGGCTGGATTTTGATGTAAATTTGGCCCGTGACAGGTTCTGCTATACTTTTTGTTCTGAGGGCCTACTTGGTTGATGACCAAAATTCGCCATACCAAGAAAAATTGTGCAAGCCATGAATTTGGCGTTTGGTTGGCTTCCAAAACTTGCCAACTCCTCACATCTGGCTTGCCAATTCTATGGCAATTCTTTTGCCCAACTTTTGGCTTGCCAAATCTTTGGTTTGGTAGATTTTGGTCACCAACCAAGTAGGCCCTGAATACTTGTGATTGGTCTGTGTCGAAACAATGGATAAAAATGTTGTTAGCAGTTCAAATATCTTTGTGATGTTTTGTTTGCTGGTTCGTATGATTGGTGGCAGTTATTTGACATAACCCGCTTCTGATCTAACCCGTGAAGCAAAGGGAAAAATAATGGTTCAATTTCTTAATATGAGCCGTCCAACGATGTAGTCATCTGTCCCTTGCCCATTGTTTTTGTTGTGTGTTTTGTATGCATCCGATTTGATCTGCAGTGATGATACAACCATTCAGCTCAAAACGCCAGTTCTGCTTCTGAGAATTCATGACAGATAAAGCTGATCCGCATCTGAGCATCCAACAATCACATGTCTTTGCACGTTCATGATCGCTACTAAATTCATGCTCTGATCTGATCATAAGATTTTGATTAGAAATTAGAAATCTCATTGGCCAGTGATGAATTCGCCCGATTGGTTTGAGGCTATTGTTGTCTCCAAGTTCCTACTTGTCAGGAAGAACCTACTTGGAGCCGCTGCACTCCCTTGATAACTCTGGGCAAACCTGAGGTCATTGATGTAATGTCTTCTGATTTTGTTTTGTTTTGTTTGATTGACTGTGTAATTAACTGTTGCAGCTATAAAAAAAATATAGCGCCGAGTTCAACTATCCTAGCGCAAGTGTTTTCTGAGTTGCGTGGAGGCTGAAAAACTCGGAGAGCGTGTGTTGTCATCAGCTGCGTCTCTGCTTTGCTCTATTTTTTTTTAAGAAAAGCGAATATATTAATATCCAAGCCTCTGCATCGACGGATGCATATAGCTATTTTTTATAAAAAAAAACCCTACAAACTCACGCAAACAAAAACAAAAGGCGCACTGACCGGAGTCCCCGGACCTAGTTGCCTAATCAAAAGATAAGTGCCATACACGTAATCTAGCTGCCAGTCAGAACACCCCGCACGCCGAAAACATTCACCGCCATAACACGTAGGTTATCTTGGTAACTCAAAACTGTTGGCCACCACCTCCCACGCCGGTCTCTTGCCAAATTCGTGGGCGCCTCCCACGCCAGCCTATCGCCAAAGTCGTGGTCCACTACCAACGGATGTGAGGTCCTCGACCGCGCTACGCCAAAGCCTTCCTCTTGGCCGCCTTCATCCGTCGTTGACACCGCAAACTAGGTCTCCACCTTTCTTGCCACGACGTTGTGATGACCACACGACGACGCGCGTGACTGCACGGGGGAGCCGCGAGGTAGGTTTGGTACTCCAGCGAAGCCTTCAGGAAGGACTTTGACGTCCGCAGACGCCAACAACGCTGGGGAGGTGCACCAGCAGGTTTTTCAACCACAGCTTGCCGGGGCGCACAACATCTTCGGCGACGCCTTCAACATGGTACGTGGCATGGACGCGCCACCGCCGCCGGCCCAGAAGACCGGGCACGGTTTTCACCGAGAGACTGCACATCGTGCGTCCAAAGCTCCTCCCAGCCACGGAGCCAGGTAGGAGAGGCCGCCAGCGGTGGCGTGCAGATCGGCATCCGCCCGATAGGACGCCGGAGGAGACGCCACCGCGCCGAGAGAGACACTCCCCGATCCGCCGCTGCAACGCTGCTCCAGGACATGGAGAGGTAGATCGGCCACCGCCCCCCAGCACCACCATCATCGAGTGGCCACATCCACCCCCGGCAGAGTTGGATCAGGCGACCTGACGCCGAAACCGCAGCACCGGAGCTGCCGCCATCGACGAGCGCCCGCACGCTATCGCCCAGGCCTCCAACCACCAGATCCATGTGCATGGACGATAGATCAGGGCGGGAGAATGCTGGATCCGCCATTTGGGGCTAGAATCGCGCCGCCGGTCGCCGCCAGTTGCTGCCTCCGTGTGACCTTGTCGTGGCCCTCGGGAGGGAACGCCCAGCCGCGCCATCCGCGCCCTCCGCCGGACGTCCGGGCGTCGAGCTCCGCGGCGCCTAGACGGACGAGGCCCAAGGGACGGGTCGGCTGGTGGCGGAGAGCGGCGGCGCCTGTGTCGCCCCTTGGATAGGGCGATGTGGGGCCGCTCATGTCTCTGCTTTGCTGTGAGATGGGATTTAAATAACAGCACGAAATTTCATTTTTCTACTCTTTTTCCGTCGTTTCCTGTAGTCGATTGAATTGATGCTAATTTTTTTCGAATCGAATGGTGCTGCAAGAGTTACAAATACATGCAAATGGAACTCTCTACTTCAATGTAACAGAAATTTCATATTATTATTAAGCTAATCGATCCATAAAACATTTCCATCCATGAAAATGGAGAGATGACGCCCCTCACCAAGGTCGAACGGGACAGGCTCTTTTCCCGAAAGACCTATAAATGCAGTCTGGTATGCAAATGGAACTCTGTACTTCGAACGTTTGTAAATTTCGTTATTTTAAAGTCTGATATTTCTAATTATTAGCTCTATAGATCATTATTAGATGCCTATAAAAATATAAAGATACAGAAGAGTTTGTTGTAATGTCATAGTAAAATATCCCATATATTTTTTAGTTGATCTCCAGTGGTACTGGATTAATCAATACCCTTAAAAAGACTAAGATTTTGGATGTTGGATCCGTGATGGAAACAACGTGAAGATTTCCAATTATGGAATCAAATATTTGATTATCAAACAAATGGAACAGATTCGAACTGGTGTTTAGACAGAAGTGAAATTCCGATTTATTACATGTTGCAAATGAAAATTTTGAATCAGAACTAGAGTCTGGAAGGTTTCGAAATACTGAATTATTGTAAATACTCTGAATTATTTCACCGATGGTGACACGGCTTGCTTTCCCCATTCCCCTGATGGCCCTGTTCGCTCGTGGTGACACCGGTTGCGTACCCCCGATGACGTGATATTGGTTGCTTTTCCCCGATGTCCTGTTCGTTTGAATTTATTGGTGACACATGTTGCTTTCCTTGAATTTTCCTGTTCGTTTGTGCCTTGTGGTGATACCAGTCTGATACCAGTTGCAGTTTCTAATCATACGGCAGCTATCGTAACCCCCTCCCTGCAGCTCGTATTTGCTTCCAAAGCCAGGTCTCGGCGTCTTACATGAGTATAAGTCCACACCGGTTGCTTTCCCTCGATCGTCCTCTGCAGCTTTTGCTTGAATTTTCTTTCGCTTATGGTGATACCAGTTGCTTTCCCCCGATGACCCTGTTGAATTTTATCAGTGACACCGGTTGCTTTGTTGGCCTATAAGTACGCGTTACATTATGACACCGCTGCCAAACCAACAGGATCTGCTCCTCCTCCCACATTTGCGATAACAATGGAAGCTTTGGCCATCTTCTGCCACGTCCTGCTCGTGTTCAACGCGGCAGCAATCCTCCATCGTCGCCTTCTCTTCCGTCGCCTCCGGTACAACGCAGCGATACTCAGCATGGTGCTTGGGGCCTCAGCTCTCTTCCACGCCCTCGCCGCCGGTCCCAACGACGACATCACCGCCCTCACCGCTGCGGGCTTCCTCATTTGGGTGGCTGGCGTTGCCCTGCTGAAGCTCGCGCTCATGCCCGGGCCGGCCGGCCGCCTTCGATGGGCGGCCGCACCTGCACGTCTCGCGGCTCAGCTCGTGTAAGCAGCGGCCGGGGTCATGTTCTTTTTTTTTTTTAAGATAAAAGGCCGAAGCCCTGCTTTATATTGAAAGCAAATGAGGTCTGCTGGGGATACCAGCTTACGAACGTTTAGTACAATAAGATGAGCCGACACTCCTTCAAACTTACATCTTAAAGACTCCAAGAATTAAGACGCAAAAGGACCTCTCCCAACTAATTTTAAGCTACTGACAGCAAAAGCTCTCTCCTCCCCAAACTAGTTTTAATCTACTGACAGCCATAAGCTCTAGCCTCCCCCTACGCCATCGGTCTTGGGCGCTTCACTCCAAACATTGTGCCAGCTTGTCCATCGTCTTCGCGAGCCATCTTTGCTCCTTGTCCCGAACAGGATACTCCATTTCTGCATATACACAAATGATCGATGCAACACCGTATTAGTACCTGCGATCACTCTATTGTTAAAGACATAATCGTTGCGTATCAGCCACAAACTCCAACATATGCATGCTAGAAGAAAAATCATCATGGGCTTAGGGACCTCTCCCCTGCCTCTACTTAGTGCAAGGAAATGAAAAATGTTAGTTGGAGTTTCTGTCCACCCCAAAGCCTCTCTTACTCTTGTCCACCAGAGAACTGAGCAATGGAACATTGGAAAAAAATGTGTTGTGATGTTTCCTCTTGTCCACACAACTTACAAAATTCCTCCCCGGCCAATTTCTCTTCACCAACTGCACTGCCGATGGAGCACGGTCAGTATAGATTGACCACGAGAAAATATTTGATCTTAAGTTGTAGCTTGGCTTTCCAAACACTCATGATTTCTTTGTTCTCCATCCCTGGGAAAACTAATTCTCTATATAAAGAAGCTGTGGTAAATTCACCCTTTTTATCTAAAGCCCAGATTACAGTATCTTCTCCTTCCGTAGCTGGAAATCTCCAATGTGTCTAAGCAAACCCTCCCATTCCTGCATCTCTTGTTCACCAAATCCTCTCCTAAATGTCAGATCAATCTCATTATCATGAAGAACTTCATACACTGTACTTTCCTGTCTATTACAGATTGCATATAGCTTATCAAATTTCAGCCTAAATGGGCAACTGCCCAACCAAACATCCTGCCAAAATCTTGTTTTCCTCCCATCCTTAACCCTGTAAATTAGCCCTCTTTGACAGCACTCTTTGATATCATGCAAGCCACTCCAAAATTGTGACACATTTCTCTGTTTGGAGCTATAAAAGCCTTTTTCACCCATATACTTCACTTTTAATAGGTCATAGCATGGATTTTTGTCCCCTCTCTCTAGCCTATAAATCCATTTAGCCAGCAAACACTTGTTCATCACCCTAGTGTCTGTAAAACCTAGACCCCCATAAGGTTTGGGAGTAGCAAGTACATCCCATCTCATCATATGGTATTTCTTCCAGGCCATGCCAGAAAAAATTAGACCTAGCTGTTTCCATTTTCGATGTGCTTCACCTTTTAGGTGAAAAATCCCCATCACATAGTTAGGAATCGAACTTAAACATGATTCTCAAGATCATTTTCCTCCATACGTCAGTAAGCAACTTTGCCGGAGTAGGCACTCTCTTCTCCACTTTTTGGCACATGTATGCAAAATCCCTGGAACTCATATAGTACCTGTCAAGCATTACTCCTAGGTATTTCATAGGGAAACTGCCCACATTACAATTAAAACACTCTGCAATCTCTCTTTGTAACTCTATTTCAGCTTCCAGTACATAGACTTCACTCTTTTCAAAATTTATCTTGAGCCCTGTCATAGCCTCAAAGCAGTATAACAGGAACTTGGTGTTAGTTACAGATTCTGCATCCATATTCAGAAAAAGAATAGTGTCATCTGCATACTGCAGATGAGTCAGTCCCCCTGGCACCAAATCAGCAGCAAGCCCTGTTATAAGACCACTCTCTTTAGCCATTTCTAACATCCTGGAAAGAGTGTCACCTACCAAGTTAAAAAGCAGTGGTGACAAAGGATCACCCTGCCTCAAACCTTTGTATGTTCTGAAATAATTCCCAGGTTTCCCATTGATAAGAACTCCCACCCTGCCACCCTCTATAATCTGTTTCATCCAAGCAATCCATTTCTCTGGAAATCTCTTCTTTCTCAAGACCTCCATCATAAAACCCCAGTTTACCTTGTCATACGCCTTTTCAAAGTCAAGTTTCAGAATGATCCCCTGTTTATGTTGCACTCTCAAGTGATGCAAGACTTCATGCAAAATGACTATACCTTCTAGGATGAATCTACCGGGAATGAATGCGGTTTGAGCTGGACTAATAATTTTATTAGCATGCCTAGCAAGTCTCAACGAAAGCACTTTTGTAAACCATTTATAGTCAACATTTAGCAAACAGATAGGCTGTATTGCTTGATGTTATTAGCCTCCTTAAGCTTAGGGATAAGAGTGATCAAACCGTAGTTTAGCTTTGCTCATATTAAACTCCCCAGCATGTAGGGCATTGAACATCTCATGTATGATCTCTTTGATTTGTGGCCACATCTTTTTATAGAACCCTGCAGGAAAACCATCTGGTCCAGGTGAAGAACTAGAGTCCATCTCTCTCAAAGCATGTTCAATCTCCTTCATTGTAAAAGGCTGGATTAGATCATTAGCTTCGTCTTCAGATAAAGTTTCCTGTTCAGGCCAAAAATCTTCCACCACTGACACATTGCTCTCCTCTTCTGAGCCAAACAAATTTTTGTAGTAGCTCTCTATATGTTCCCTCAACTCTCTCTCTCTCTCCACTTATTACATTCCCTCCATCTTCCAAAGAAAAGATTGTGCACTTGCTCTTCCTCCCATTGGCTTTGCTATGGAAATAGCACTGTTAGCATCACCTTGCAGTATCCATTTCTCCCCCCTCTTTTCTGCCACTGCAGTTCCTCAAATTCATAAATTTTCTCCAAAGCGGTCTCTCTCTCATATACGTATCTCCACCGTGCGGCATTGTAGTTCCCTCTTTCTGCATCCTCATCCGGCAATTTTAGCTCATCTAATAACTGCTGTTTGTCCCTTCTCATTTGCCCCCTAATATTGTTACCCCAGCCTTTGGAAAAGGTTCTAATATATTTCTTAATCTCTTTCCAATAATCCTGCACACCCATATTCCTCCTCTCGGCCACTTAGCAATCGATCCTTTCTCACGAAAGTCCTCATCTAAGAACCATGCCATCTCAAACTTAAAAGAGTATGGCTGGCTTACTCTTGCATCCTCTCGTATTGACCAATAAAGGATTGTGGTCTGAGCCAACCCTTGTCGGTAGCTCACATGTTGCCCATGGGAAATGAAAATCCCACATACTATTGGTGAAAACTCTGTCCAAAACACTCATTACTTGGGGTTTATTTGTCCATGTGAATCTCCCCCTTTTCTTGGCATCTCTCGATTCCATTATCGGATATAAAATTGTTAAACATATCCATTACTCGTTACGATCTGTATTATCGATGATTTCTCATTATCCCACCTAATCAAATTGAAATCACCACCTATGATGAAAGGTCCCTGCACACCGGAGATCTTCCTTGTAAGCTCCTCCAAAACCCCCTGTTTCCTCTCATCTTTGCACCGGGCCATAGACATTTATGACCTCAAAAGTGAAACCATCTTTCCTACTATTAGTCGAATCTTTGGAGTAGAAATTCCCTTTTGAACTACCCTTAAATTCCAAATCACCATTTTTGATTCCAACAAGTGTTCCACCGAGTGCCCTTTTGCTTCTGTCCATTCCCAAGAAAAATCTTGCCCATTCACCAGATCCTGTAACAAGTGTGTAGAGAACTCTCTTTTAATGGTTTCCTGTAGACACAGAATCTCTATTTGATGATGTCTCACCAAGTTCTTAAGTTGACCTCTCCTTTCAACCCCACCCAAACCTCTAATATTCCAGAAAAGGATCTTCATGGTAAACTCTTTTTTGATTTGCCCCTTCTTGGGGCTTTCTCATGCACATTCTTACTCTCGTCTTTGGTTATCCCGACTCTCGAGACACCTCTCTGTACTCTCCTCATCCTGTATTACACTCTCGAAGCTTCTCCCTCTCCCAACACTGCAAACCTGTTTGGTGACCTCTCTTTAGATTTCTGTTCCTGTATTTTCTTTTTTGCAGCTAGCAAATCTGCCCTGGCTCTCTCTTTTGCTTTAAGTTTGTCAATAGCAAGATGAGCTTCAGTTTCTTTATCTAATTTAATCTTACAGCTATTTGCAATAGAAGACAATTTACCAGCAGATTGTGAATTGAAAGCAGGAAAATTAGATTTACCTGAGATTTCATTCCTCTGCGCCTTCAGCTTCGAAGCTTGCTCCTGGCTATTCACTGCAGAGCCAGCCACCCTCAAGCTTTTCCTCTGCTGTACCACTGGTTGTGTTTTGACCACCCTTGTTGTCCATTCCTCTCTTTCTGTTATCTCATCCTCCTGCATCTCTGCATTCTCTTCAAGATTCTGTTTTTTCTTCTGTATTACCCCCTCACTATCTAGGTAGTACTCATCTGAATCAATGTTAGAGATAGCCCCTTGTGAGAAATTCATAGCATCCCCCAGCTTTGCAGTCCTTTCTTCTATCTTCTTCTCCAGAATTTCCATTTCCTTCTTCTGCAGACTGAGGCTTGTCTCTCCTATACCCAGACCATTGTCCTGTGAGTATTTGTCCAGATCTGCCTGCTCTTGCTCTGTTAATTCATAATCATCTCCATAATCCAGTAACTCCTCCTCTACCCCTTCACCCACATTCAACTGTACCACCTCATTGCTCTCCCTCCCATCAGCAGGCTTAGCTACTGTCTCCATCATTTTATCAGAGGCATCCTCTGCAGAATCCTCATCAACCCCTGAATGTGCATATCATTCAGTTGACGTGTCCGGGGTCATGTTCTAGCCTGACTGCCGATGCACACTACAGCTACCTACACATGCATATGCATATCATCAACCGCTACCGGTTCCGTAGACGTGTCCAGTTGCTCTGCCGATCCTAATAATAAAACCGGTACCGGTGTCTTAGTACTCTGTCTGCATACCTTTTTCGACATGTCGTATTAGTCGTGTCCATATATTGTTGTCGTTGTGCAAGTACTTGAAGCTAGCAAATCGTCTAGAGTCGTTGTGCTATCATATATACTTCAGAAGAACATGTAATTGTCATGCTATAATGACCTATTGTTCTGGTCCATTTCGATTTTGTTTGAAATAGTCTTTTGATTGTGTCATAAGCATGCTGATGAGTCTGCAACTGTCTTGTGCCAAATGAGAATTAATAATCATGGGAACAGATGATTCTTATCTGATGGAGCAATATAATTTTCACTGTTTGCCACCTGCGAAGCTTTTCTTCCAACTATCATTATTGCAATTAATCCCCCTTTGCCGAACTCCGTTTGAAGTCCATGTATATAGAGAGAGGAAGAGTAAAAAGAAAAAGAAAAAGAAATAAAAATTGTCAACTGTGTGCTCCCTAAATATGGGCGGCTAAGAGCATCTCCAAGAGACGGCTAATAACACCTCTAAAAATAGTATTTGTATAATTAGCGGTAAAACATGGCTCCAACAGTTCCCCAAGAGTACCCCCAAGATTTAGTGGCTCGAAAAAAACCAGCATGCGCCCTCATCTCTCCGGCCCCCCCCACCCCCAAAAAATTCAACATGCAGACGCGACTAGCCTTGGATTTCAACTAACTAATGACGTGGTGGGTTGAGATTATTTTTAGATGTAAATATTAGGAAGCTGTTGTGAAGTAAACTAATTTTAGAGAAACAACCACTAGATAGAAGCCCCAATATAGAGTTTTAGGCGTTAACTTTTTAGTGGGGAGTTGCTCTAACAACTACTATCGTACTCTCAGTCAGCAGAGCGAGATTATTCCGCTGAAGTTTTCTTGCACTTCTCTTGAGCATCTGGTACAAGTCACAACGAACCGCTTTGACTTGACCAATCGATTCACCACCACATAATCGCAACTCACATCCATAGAACAGCTCCACCCTTACTCAAAAATCGAGCTGAGCTAGGAATATGACGTGCACGTTTGCTGAATAAACTGAATACGTTGAAGTGATTGAACCAGAGTCCCCCCTGCGCTCTGCTCTGCTCTTCGCATGTGGCCAATCCAAAGCTAAAAGTATTTCTTTTAATTGAACTCATGAGATATTGAATTGTTGTCTTCTAATTCGTGAGCAAGTTAGCCAACCAAGACATGCTACACTCTACTGAATATAAGTATCATTAAACGTTTCATATTTTTGTCTCAAATAATATAGAGGTATCCCAAATTTAATTATTGGTTTTCAACGGTTGCATAGAATTGTAGAAAGTTAAATGAGTAATTGTATTAGAGCTGGTCTTTTATATAGTCATCTCTTGAACCTAAGTGATGGAGGTTCATATTTCCTAACTACAGTTTATATTATGATGAATTTTTTAAAGGGAAGTATCACATTTTTGACAGTTTCTAGTTTCTACGCTGATTAGTGACCACCAATGGTACCCTAGGATGGCATGATAGCTTTGGATGTGCGGAGTGTGTTCATAGTTATGGTGATAATTTGATGTTTTTCTATCCAATTATCGAACTACCAGGTACAGATGAAACAAACGGAACTAAAGGTGTGTGAAGTTGTGGGCTGGTTCGGACAAGGCTTCCGGGGGGCAGTGCATGATTGCATGGCCAATCGTCTGCTCACCGCGCGACCTAGGCGGACTTGGGCTCCCTGACCTGCGCGTCCCGGGTATGGCCCTGCGGCTGCGCTGGGAATGGGCGGCGCGAACGGACCAATCCGCCATTTGGACGAGCCTCCCCTTCAAGTCCGAACGGCACGTCGCCAACATGTTCGCCATTTCTACATCAGTGATCGTCGGAGACGGGAAATCGGCCCGCTTCTAGACCGATCAGTGGCGCCCGGAGGGCAGGCTGTGCCTCCTGGCACCGGAGGTCTACCGCTCCATACCGCTTAGGCTTCGGCAACGGTTTGTCCACGACGCGTTAGCTGATAACCAGTGGGCCTGGGATGCAACAACCGCGTCTACGACATCCTACATCTCCCAGTTCCTTCGTCTGTGGACCTTGCTCGAGGGAGTGCAGCTGACATTACATTAACAGGACTGGTTCAGATGGAACTGGACAGCTGACGGCCAATACTCCAACTCCTCAGCCTACCGTGCCTTCTTTCAGGGCAGGACGACGCTCAGAGGGGCCAAGGAGCTGTGGAGGGCTTCTGCGCCCCCAAAGGTGAAAATCTTCTCCTGGACTGCGCTACATGGCCACCTTTCGACGGCGGAACGTCGCAAGCGCCATGGCCTACAGCAGGACGGCGACTGCATTCTGTGCTTACAGCATCCTGAGGAGTTCCACCACTTGCTCCTTTCCTGCGTCTTCTCCAGGGAGGTTTGGCACAAACTTCTCAGCAAGGTTGGCCTCGACCACCTCACACCGATGCATGACGACCAACTCGATGAGTGGTGGATGCGCACCAGAGCTCTCATCCCGCATGCTTTTCGGAGAGGATTCGACTCCCTACTACTGTTTGTCTGTTGGATGATCTGGAAAGAGCGGAACAAGAGAACGTTCCAGGGTTCAACCAACTCTAGCTCGGCGGTGGTCATCATTGGCCGCATTCCGGATGAGGCCGGTATTTGGGTGGCAGCAGGGTACAAGGCACTCGCGCCCCTGCTTGCCCTCGGAGTGTAATAGCATCGCCACTTAGTGAGCACAACTAGGACTTAGACTAGTGCACCACTCTAAGCTCCGCCGTGCAGCCGGTGACCTGTGTATGTGTGTTGTCCGGACTCCCAGGGTACCTCGTCAGGGGAGATCCGGAATGTATTCAAACATTCTAACTTCCCCTAATGAGACCGTGCCAAGCATTTGTGAAAAAAAATAAAGGTGTGTGAAGTGAACGTTAGGCTATCACGCTATCAACGTTCACTCTCAGCGTTCGCTTCAAACTTTTAGCTTCGGTCCTTCACTTTCAGCGTTCAGCGTTGGCTATGGACCTATATTTTCCTTCCGGGTGATAATAATATTTTCCTTAGCTGTTCTGATAAGAAAACATATGCAGCTTGATCGGTAAAAATTCCATACTCATTGGATCTTGTATAACTTAGTCATAGATTTTTTTTAGATCTAACAAACATAAACCTAAATAAATCTATAACCAAGTTATACTTGATCCAATGAGAATGAAAAGTTTACTACAGATCAAGTACAAAATAATTAGTCCATCATAAAAATTTCACCATATTTAGACCATAGAAACTATAAAAATTACTAAACCATATCCTATTTATTGTGTAGATCTACTCACGTGGAGTCTATCAAAATTGGATTTTCTATTTTAAATTTTTTCTATGATTTGCTATGTTTTTCTAAAGATTCTGCCCACATAAATAACAAAGAAAACGACAAAACCGCCTTCAAAACCATTCATAACTGGGTCGGGACGGAATTTGCATGGTTTTAAAAGTTGAGAGATATGGTTTGTTCGGTTTTAGAGATCGAGGGATGAAAATATGACTTTTTATGAAAGTTCAGGGACCTAAACTGTACTTTTTCCTTCTATAAATACTAGGAGTTACAGTTTAGTACCAACTTATAGAGACTAGTATATTGACCGTTTAATTTAGAAACACGATTGAGCCGACTTCGGTCGGGTCACTTGCGCCACCAGGTCGCGCCTGGAAAGGAAGCTTTTGCCCTCGGTTGTGCATCAAAAATTTCATTCTTCCCTCTGATGCCATCGTAACAGCGCACCAAAAAAAAAAAATCACACTTTTCCTCTGTACCACTACGACATCTTTTGAGTGTGCACATGAAAATTTCCAATAAATATTATAAATTTGCAATGAATCTAAAAAATTCGACAAAACAAAGTGCTGACTTGTATCAGATTACTTCCTAACAGATAAAAAACTTGCACTTTATGGGCTCAAGCAAACTCTTCGGGCTTGGTATGCTCAGCTTTGTGGCAAGCTTATTTTGCTGGGGTTCACACCATCCAAAAGTGACACCTCGTTGTTCTTCTATAACAAAGGGCCAGTCAACATGTTTGTTTTGGTCTATGTCCACGACATAATTGTGGCTAGCTTCTCATCAACAGCAACCAAGGCCTTGCTCAAGGATCTTGAAGCCGAGTTTTCTCTTAACAATCTTGGTGATCTTCATTATTTCCTTGGCATCAAGGTGAAGCGCGGTACTGATGGTCTTGTCATGACACAACATCGATATATGCTATAGATGTGGTTAAGCGTGCTAATATATGGAGTTGTAAGACGGTTGATACACCTATCTCAGTTACCGAGAAGCTGAGCCTCACAGCGGGTGATCGCCTTGGTGAAGAAGATTCTACAAAATATAGAAGTGTGGTTGGTGTCCTCCAATACTTGACTCTCACCAGGCCTGATTTGTCCTTCGCTGTTAATAAGGTTTGTCAGTTTCTTCACTCACCGACCACAACATACTGGAGTGCAGTCAAGAGGATCTTGCGTTATATGAAAGGGACACTAACCATGGGCTTGAAAATGAGGAAGTCTAAATGTACTCTTGTCAGCGCATTCTCTGGTTCATTGACAACAGGAGATCGGCAGGAGGTTTTGCAATTTTCCTCGGCCCGAATCTTGTATCTTGGAGTGCTCGGAAGCAACACATAGTCTCACGGTCTAGCACTGAGGCTAAGTATAAAGCCTTAGCCAATGCGACGACTAAAATGATGTGGATTCAGAGATTATTGACTGAACTTGGAGTTTCACACTCTCCTGTTCCGCGTCTATGGTGTGACAATATTGGTGCAAAGTTCTTGTCTGCTAATCCTATTTTCCATTCAAGGACGAAACATATTGAAATCGACTTTCACTTTGTTCGCAACACCGGTGATCAGGTGACCGATGGTTTCACCAAGCCTATTCCGGCGTCCAAATTGAGAGAATTTAGATACAATCTCAACTTTGTTAGTGGCTGAGATTGAGTAAGAATGTTAGAATTTGAGATATTATTTACTCTTGGTGGTTGCAACCGTGAGATATGATCTCACGTGTATAGGTAGAGATAGAGTTTGTTGTGCTAACAACCTTGATGTAAACCCTTGTTGTAATCCCTGTATATATGAAAGCACCGAGGACCCCAAAGATACCTCTTTTCCGCATATCGTCCTACACGGTGTACTGCATCTATATGCTCACCGCAAACAAGGACGGTGACAAACTCCAATGACGGGTAATTGCCTATATATATGCATATCCCTGTACCGCATTCTGGTTTTGTTTGTGCAAAGTTTCTGAGGTGTAAGCACTGGCCATTGAGCTGCAATTTTCTCGATTGATCTCTTCCCAGGTAATTTGATTTTTGGTCAATTGATCTCCCGACTGGTGATGCATGCACGATGCCTCCGTCGCCACGCACAGCACAGCCTGTCCTTTGTTGCGGGAGTCACGACACCTAGCAGGGTAGGGGAGTTTCTGTGCTAGGTGTGTGTCAATATCAAGGAACATGTTGCATCGAAATGAAGCCATTTTGCGATAGTGCTAACGTGCTGCTGTCAAAGTTGATCACATTGTGTTTAGCATGAAAAGATAACAACGGTGTTAGGTATATTACCTATGAGTGTTGGTTACTTTGTTCACATGCCCAAAGGTATTTATTTAGAAATTCCCTCTCTTCTAGACACTTTGCGAAGTCATCGAGGAAAGTAATAATTTTGTGAAGTTAACATTGATTATAGCAATTTTGTGAAGCCGCAGGATGGTGGTGGCAAATCTATAACTCTTATATAGACAAACCCCATTATCTATTTATCTAGACATTCAACGCGTCCACCTCAGCATCCACTATGTCAAACCCACTGTCTATTTCTCTCCATGGAAAAAATAGCCCGCTATTTTTGTCACTATAGCCTGAAATATCTTGAAAAAAATTGTGCCGCTATTTGCGTCCATGCACAATTTTGCCGCTAAAGTCCGCTAATTATGGTTTATAAAACGCTAAACACCTTGGCCTTAGCTCGCTATTTAAAACATGGATTTCTCTTAATGCAATGCGTCTACCCTTACCAATCCATTATCATTTATCATTAGCAATTTATCTTGATATGTAAGGTGCACTTCACTTTTATTCCTCCTTCATACCCGCTGCAACGCGCGGGGAATCCTCCTAGTATACAAAATTCTTAGATCTCACCGGAGCAACTCCTGATGCTACTGGTGTCTCAAACTCTATTGTGAAAATAGACGGGTTTCTATTTTTGTTTTGTCCAAAACTGAGAGGTTATATATAGGGGCCGGAGAGCATCCGTGGACCGTGGGGGAGGCGGGCGGTAGAGAAGTGGTCATGGCCGCAGCGCAGCCCGCAAGCTATATTATCTCGTTTTTTTTTCCCGTGTCAGCTTTGTTTTGATTCGAGCTGCAGCCAAATTAAACATAAACCACTTGTTTATTTAGAGACGTCATTCTTTTTTGAGCCTCAACACTTCCGTACAAGCTGTAGTATCTGAACTCGTACACTAACTCAACACCACCACACGCACACAAACTCACACACACACTCTAGTGTACAAGCTAGATCTACACCCTATACGAAGAGACTTGCACGTGGCTAACAAGTAGCCGAAGTCCACGAAGCTTCGTCCATTACGGGCACGTCATCCTGACCATTGTGGCGCATCTACGTGTGAGGCAACGTAGAAAAAGGAACACCAGTTCCCGGGTGGGGAAATCCCGTGCTCGAGCGCACTCGAACCTGAGACCTGGTGGCTTCACACCGGAGAGCACACCAACCGAGCTATTGCTGGGTCCCTTAGAGACGTCATTCTGCTGTGGCCTGCGGTCTCGCTGGTGTGGTGCTAGAGAAAGAGATTAAAAGATTCCCCGGAGAGAGACAAAATAAACGCTCGTGAGGGTGTGACCGTGTGAGGTGTACGTGAGGACAGAAGTCATCAAAATAAAAAGTCGTGAGGGACCGTGACCGTGTGAGGTGTCTAGAGACCACTGGCCAGGCAGAGAACGTGGGTCAAGGCCTCAAGACTAGAGCTAAGGCCTCAGGGGGTAGCCGACTAGAGCTAAGGCCTCAGGGGGTAGCCGACTAGAGCTTTGGTGGAGTGGATTGACGCGGTGTGCGGGTGTGGCGAATCTGGCGATCCCTCCGCTTTACACTGTTGCAGACTTGCAGTTCCCTTTAGTACTTTACACTGTTGCAGTTCCCTTTAGTACTTTACAGTTTCCCTTTAGTCGCTACTTTATAGTTTCCTGCGGACTTCGTGCATAAATGCAGACAGCCTTTGTTCTATTCCATACCCTTGCACCTTTGTTCTATTCCATACCCTTGCACTGCGCCTACACGAGGGCCCGGGCTTATAAGTATCGCTACTCGCCGGCTAAGATTTTCACCAGAAGCACTCGCACAGCTGCAAGCCCTGCTCAAGCTCTTGCGATCTGCTGCTCTACACCTGCAAGGCTGCAATGCCAATGGCAGCTTTCTCTGTCTTCTGCCGCTTCCTGCTGCTCGTCCTCAACGCGGCAGCACTCCCCCACCGTCGCCTTGTCCCTGCACTCCGTCACCGCGGCCGGCTCCTCCGCGACGACGCCGCCATACTCATGGTGCTTGGGGCCTCTGCTATCTTCCACGCCGTCACCGGTCCCAGCGACGACGACGACACAGACGGCAGCCGCGCCCTCACTGCCGCGGCGGGCTTCCTCATTTGGGTGGCCGGCGTTGTGCTGCTGCTGTTCGCGCTCACGCCCGGTCGCTTTCCAGGGGCGGCTGCACGTGCACGTTTGGCGGCTCAGCTCGTGCAAGCAGCGGCCGCGGCCTTGTTCTAGCCCACGCACGCTACAGCTACCTACACATGCATATCAGGAATAATCGCTCCCAGTTACCTGCACGTGTCTATTTGCTCTGCTATACCTAATTAAACCGGTACCGGTGTGAAGTACCCGTTCCCATATCATATATTGCAGTCCTGTCTATATATTGTTGTTGTGTTTGGTTATGAGTTGGCACTCGGGTCAGTCTTATGTTTAGACAGATCAGATCCTTTACCTGAGTTCATATTGACTATGGCTGCTCACGATTCGGCTGAGCTTCAGTCTCATAATAATATAGTATAAGGCCCTAGAGCCTGGTTAAATATATAAAAACAAAACTAAAGCTAGCAAATAGTCTAGAATCGTTGTACTATATTATTCTTCAGACGATGTATAATTGTCATGGTATATTAACTATTTATTTTCGTCCATTTTGATTATGTTGTGTAAGTAGGAATAAAGTTTCAGTCTCTTTTTATGCACGTTGGCTGAATAAAGTGAATACGTTGAAGTGATCGAACCAAGAAAGTGAGGAAAAAAAAAAAATCTTGTTTGGAGCTCAAACCGTGAGGAATAAAAAAATTGAACCAGAGCTCTCCTGCGCTCTGCTCTGCTCTCGTGCGCATTGAACAACATAAAAAGAGATGATGGAGTGTTTTTAAATTGAACTGCGGGCCACATCCCAGCAGGCCTCGGTTTGCAGCTAACAATGGAGCTGCCCTTGCAAATTTGGAAGGCTTCATGGAGAACGGAGCTTGATTTTCGTCATGACATTCCTCAAACGTCAATCAAGCTACTTGTCTTCGTCGCAACCAAACAACTCATCGAGTGCAAATATACCATCTGAATATTTATTATTTAACCATTCCTACTTTTTAAGGACGATTTCATTATGGAATCATTCTTTAAAATGCATTTACCAGGAATGGTCACTTTAGGACAAATGCCCTTGAAAACCAACGGAGACATCCAGGCCAGCCACGTCGTCCTCGCTGCCGCGCGGGCTTCTTCATGCGGGTAGCCGCCGTTGCTCTGCTGCTGCTCGCTCTCACGGCCGGCCACCTTCCAGGAGCGGCGGCTGCACACTGCACGTGCACGTTTGGCGTCTCAGCTCGTGCAAGCAGCGGTCGAGGCAGTCCTTATTCTAGCCGACGCACGGTTGCTCTGCAACGTCTAAACCGGTTGCACCTCTACGATGATGAATACGCCAATACGAATACATTGATATTTTGTTTTTCCAAAATCCTAGATACGCGGCAAGTGCACTGCCATGGTGGGCTGGCTGTCCACTCGATTACCAGGCCGTTGGTCCAGGTGGGAGCGAGGTGGGCTTAGGTGAGCTTCGGCCAGCTTTCTGCCCGAGACACAAAGGAAAATAGGCCGAATTGAAATACATGAGAAGAAATAAGGAAAAAAAAGGGGAATGGGCTGGATTTTGATGTAGATTTGGCCCGTGACAGGTTGTGCTATACTTTTTTTTATCAATACTTGACTAGTGATTAGTATGTGTCAAAGCGCAATGGATACATTTGTTCGTAGCGTCTTTCTCATCTAGAGTATTGTCATATTTTATTTGCTAGTTCGTTTTGTTTGGTGGCAGCGATTTGACATTACCCACGCTTTTGATCTAACCCGTGAAGCAAAGTTTTTATTATTACTATTCCTTTTTTTGCGATCATGTCCAACTGTAGACGCATTTCGCAGAAGGAAAATTAATGGTTGAATTTCTTAATATTAACCGTCAAATGATCCAGTTACGAGTCCTAGTTTTGTATGCATCGGAATTATGTGATTTCTTAAAACGCCAGTTCTGCTTCTGATGGAGCTGATTTTATCTGAGCCTCGATTATTCACATGTTTTGGCACCTTCATACTCGCAATAGGATAAATGCATTATTTCTGATCACCAGAAATAGGCCAGTGATGAAATCCAATTCGATCTGTAGTTTGGAAATCCAATTGGCCAGTGATGAAATCGGCCAATTGGTTTGAGGCTGCTGTCGTTTCCAAGTTCCTGCTTGTCAGGAAAAACCTACTTCTGCTTTTGGTTTGCTATTTCTCTTTATAGATAGGTATAGATTACTCAAGCAAAGTTGGGCTTGCTATTTCTACTTTCGATCCAGAAGTGGGCAATCCGCTTATATGGCATAGACAATTAGACATCACTTTCAGCGTTGGCTTCACTTTCAACGTATGCGGCTGCCAGGACCTATAGTTCCCTTCCGGTAGTTTCGTCCCGCTCGATATAATTTCAGCGGAACCCTTCAAACCTTTCTTATTTCAAGATTGGGCCATTCACCACCAGCTCCAGTCCCAACTCACCCAATAATTCAAAAAAAAAAAAAGTTCCCTTCCGGTAGTTTCGTCCCGGTCGATATAATTTCAGCGGAACCCTTCAAACCTTTCTTATTTCAAGATTGGGCCATTCACCACCAGCTCCAGTCCCAACTCACCCAATAATTCAAAAAAAAAAAAGTTCCCTTCCGGTAGTTTCGTCCCGGTCGATATAATTTCAGCAGAACCCTTCAAACCTTTCTTATTTCAAGATTGGGCCATTCACCACCAGCTCCAGTCCCAACTCACCCAATAATTCATTGACCACCGGTGCCATTCCCATTCACCCACTCGGCCTATAAGTACGCGCGTTAGATACCGCAAACAAATTCATCACACAGCCAAACCAAACAAAAAGCACTCGCAAAGCTGCAAGCCTCGAGCTGATCTGGGATCTGCTTTGCTCCTCTACACGGGGCTCTACGTTTGCGATTCCAACATGGCAGCCTTCGCAATCTTCTGCCGCGTCCTGCTGATCGTCCTAAGCGCGGCAGCACTCCCCCACCGCCGCGTTGTTCCACTTCGTCCATTCCATCGCCGCGGCCGGCTCCTCCGCGACGCCGCCGCGATACTCATGGTGCTTGGGGCCACGGCCATCTTCCACGCCACCGTCGACGGTCCCCACGACGACGACAACGACGCCACCGACGCCAGCGGCGCCCTCGCCGCTGCGGGCTTCATCATGTGGGTGGCCGGTGTTACTGTGCTGCTGCTCGATCTCACGGTCGACCGATTCCCAGGTCGAGGGGCCGCTGCAGCTGCACTTGTCGCTGCTCAGCTCGTGCAAGCAGCGGCCAGGGCCTTGTTCTACTTCTAGCCGACGCATGGTTTGCTTTGCTTCGCTATGTCCAAACCGGTGTCAAAAGCATATGTTGCTCCCTATACGATGAATACGCCAATAAGTACGAATACATTGATATTTTGTTGTCCAAAATGGGAAGCGCTGGCGCTAGGACGTCCTAGCGGTAGGACGCCCCAGACGCGCGGCCCATCTCGGCCCAAACCGCATACAACACACACCACCCCGCCTCACACACACACAAAAGCCTGGCCTCGCGCAGTACGACTTCGGACAGCGATTCGGGCGCTGCCCCAAACGCCCCCGCACACACGCACGGCACGCGGACACACACGGACACACGCACGGACGCCACCCCCCGGCCCGCGACACCCCCGCGCATCCTGCTCCTCCGTGATCCGGCCGCCGCCGCCGGCCAACATGAGCGCCATGCCCTCTGAAACAAAAAAGCAAACAAAAAAATTAAAAAAAAAACTAGAAACAAAAAACAAACATGAACAGAAACAAAACTAAGATTAGAACAGAAACAAAGATGAACAAACGATTGAAACAAAACAGATCTAAAAACAAAAGTAAAAATTAAAGAAAAATCAAACCAAAAAGAAACATATAATGAAACAAAACACAAAATCAAAATGAAACAAAAAAGAATCGGATCTTGAAACAACAAATATGCGTGAAACAAAAGAGAAGAAAATCATATACTTTGAAACAACGGATCTGTAGCAAATGAACCAAAATCATTGACTCGGTGAAACAAAATGGATAATTATAATGAAACAAAACAGAAAAAGTCGAATTTCAAAAAATAACACACAAGAACAACACTACGAAACTAAACAGAAAAAAGCTGTTGAAACAAAGCCGAAGACAACAATGAAGCATCCCCAGCAAAAACCTTGTGTTTTTTTTCGTGAAACAAATCAACCAAGCCTATCGAAACAACATCGTGTGTGCTGCTGCACCAAACGGGGATGTCTTTTCAAAACACAGAGGAGGAGGAGAGGGGGAGAGGGAGAAGGGGGGTGAGGGTGAGGAAGGAGGCGGTGCTCGCCGGAACACTAGGTCGTCGCCGGAGTCGGAGGAGAGAGGGACTGGAGGAGAGGGGGAGAGACCTACCTCAGCCGAATGCGGATCCACGGCCGCCATTGCCGCCATCGCGTCCGCCTCCGCCACATCGACCCTGAACCCCCAGGTCGCCACCCCCTTCCCCCGGGAGATGGAGGGGAAGCGAGAGAGACGCGCGAGAAAGAGGAGGAGGAGGTGGGGGGTGAGGTCGCCGGCGGCGGGGGCGAGCTCGCCAGAACCCTAACCCTAACCCTAACCGGAGAGGGGAGAGGAGAGGAGAGAGGGGAAGAGGGGGCCTACCTGGGCGGCTCCGCGGCGGCCGCCGGCGGATCCACCGGATCCGCGTCCGCCTCCGGCGGATTCGGCGGATCCGCCGCCATGGCCGCGCGGTGGGGAGGAGGCTGGGGAGGCGGTGGGGGAGGAGGCGGGGACGCGGTGGGGCTGGGGGAGGGGGAGGAGGGGCGAGGAGGAGGTGCGCCGTCGCGGTCGCCGTCGCCGTCGGAGTCGGAGAGGAGAGAGTGAGAGAGAGAGAGAGAGAGAGAGAGAGAGGGCGAGAGTGAGAGAGTGGGGGCCGAGTGAGAGCAGCGGGTGCGGGGGAAGTGGTGTGGACGCGCGGAGCAGCCGAGGCGGGTTGGGCGGCGGGGCGGCCCACTGGGCCCTTGCCACGCGTCCTATGGGTAGGACGTAAGAGGAGAAGCATTACCGGTCCAAAATCCTAGGTACTTGTCAATAAGTACCCGGTACGGCAAGTGCACTGCCCTGGTGGGCTGGCTGTCCACTCGATTAACAGGCTGTTGGCCCAAGTAGGAGTGCGGTGGGCTTAGGTGGGCTTCGGCCAGCTTTCGAGAAACAAAGAAGAAGAGTTAATTGCTTATTTGGCTCTAGAAAAAAGTTCAGTTACTTATCTGACTCAATTTTTCTCGAAGTCGCTTATTTGGCCTCAAAGTAAATTTTTGTTACTTTTTTCGGCCTTCCGTCAGTTTTGAAGGGTTAACGGTGTCAAGTGGGCTGTAAAAAGACTATTTTACCCCTGGGGTAAAAAAAAAAGAGTTTTCCTTGTTTTATGCATATGTTGAGTGTGTATATATACATGGGACATTTCTATATATGTTGCTGATGTGAATATTTGAGAATATATATACACACACTCAACATATGCATAAAACAAGGAAAATTTTATTTTTTTAATTTTTTTTACCCCAGGGGTAAAATGGTCTTTTTACAACTCACTTGACACCGTTAACCCTTCAAAACTGACGGAAGGCTATAAAAGTAAGAAAAAATTACTTTGAGGCCAAATAAGCAAATTCGAGAAAAATTAGGCCAAATAGGTAACTGGACTTTTTTCAGGGCTAAATAAGCAATTATCTCATAGATCAATGCCTCTGTATCGCAGTATAGTACGGACAACTATTAACAGTGGACACAGAGGAGAGAGAGAGAGAGAGAGGCGTGGCGACCTCAGAACGTGGAGACGAAGGAGAAAGAGGCGGCAGGACCTGGACTGCGTTGTGCCGGAGGGCTCGCGTGCAGCGGATCCGGCTCCACCGCTCCTCTGGTTGGCCGCCGCCGCCGCCGTTGTGGGTGAGGGGCACTGCGACCTGGTTGCTGGTTGTGGGAAAGTGGTCGAGGGAGAGACGCTCGGGCTTCGGAGGCGCCGCCGTTTGGGGAGAAGAGGGAGGGTCGGCGTTGTGGGGGGAGAGAGAGAGTGAGAGGGAGGGACGCCGATGCCGGGGGAAGAGGCGAGGGGCGTCGCAGGGAGACGGAGGGGCCGGGGAGATTCCAGAAGTCTGGTCACGTGGACGATAGGGATCGTAGGATGCTGATCTGACGGTTCAGATGCAGGTACTGTTAATGTACAGTGTTTTATGAGAGAGGCTGGATCCACAACTTTGAGGTTTATGGATAGATAACAAGTTAATTTACAAAACTTTAGTAAAGCGATGTTTAGTTCTCTAAACCAACAATAAAGTAATTAAAGCTTAAGAAATTTTATAAAAAATATTAGATCATTTATTTTAGGGAAAATTTGCTTGGACACGCTAAAAGTGGCACGCATTTGCTTTGGAACACACTTTTTCATGTAACACTCACAACCAAAATAGTTGCCATTTGTAAACCATAAGGCCAATGGCTATGAAATTTTAACAGCAACAAGATTAGTAAGTGTTCCGGCAAATGCGCGCCATTTTACAAATGGCAACTATTTTGATGGTAAGTGTTACATGAAAAAGTGTGTTCCAACAAATGCGCGCCATTTTTGTTGTGTCGCAGCAAATTTCCCCTTTATTTTGTTTAATGAAAACTATTTACATTATTTTATTTAAAGACAGGCAGGTTGTCTTGTCTCAACTATTTACATTCTAAATGGAGATTTGGGGTGTGGCAAGAATACTGGGGTAATTGGGCCGAAGCAACAGTAACTCACCGTGGCACGGCCTATTTCTCCACAAGTGCCTTCCCAAAGTAGTCATCTTCTATTCGCGAAGTTCCCAATCCCCCAATCCTCCCAAATCGGCAAATGCAAAACCTAGCGGCCACTACTCACCGGCCAGCGGGCTAGCTAGAGGGGCGAGCGAGCAGGAGCGAGGGAGAGGCACGGGCGCCGGGCGCGGTCATCAGGCTGAGCTGGGGTGCGGTCAGGGCCGTCGGTGTCCAGGCGGTTGGCTGCCAGACGGCCGGGGTGCCAGCCGGTCCGGGCGCAGGGCGGCCAGCCAGCAAAGCGGAAGCGGGCGACGGCCTATCACAGCCGGCCAAAGAGGCCAATGTGGGAGCGACCAGGGACATGGACTGTCTGCGAGACCAGTGCTATCGCCCAAAGTGATTCAGTGAGGTCTCCCGTCTCCCTCGCCGCCTCTCCTCGTCCGTTTGCCCGTAGCGAGAGCAGTGTGAGCTTCCGGAAACAGTAGAGTATTGTGTGTGCCTAAATCAGAAAAGTGATTAAATGAAATAGCATTCCTCAAAATAAAATTCCCTAAGTTCCATGACTGAATGAAAACGTGTACACAACGAAATGGATTATTCCTCATAGGGGGATGACTTCATATAGGAAATTTGCACTATGCACTAAGTGTCAGAATCAACAAAGAGTGCTGGTCAGACATTATACTAAGCAAGCAATGCATAAGTATAAGAGATTTTTAAAATGCTTGAGAAAATATTCAACGGCTCACGTCGACCGATCCGACGGCTACAAAAGGGTGGAGGAAATGAGAGGAAATTCTAGAGAGGAAACGGGAGGAAATTCTGGTGTGTATGACCGGTGGGCCATATGAGTCAAATTTCCTCCCATGTGTGTCAAATTTCTTCCCATTTCCTCTAAAACTCAGATAATTATGACTCAAAACAAAGGGGTGGTAATTCCGTTTTTGTATTTCTTTTTTCTAATCAAGGTTAGTATGGTAATTTGATATTTGTCAAATGAATAATTGTAGTAGTATTATAGTTGGGTAATTTTTTAGAGATGTGTTCACGCTAACTAAAAAAAGAAAATGTCTTTCTAGAGTTCTGCCGCCGCCGCATCAACCCCGGCATGTGATCGGTTGCTCTTATTCGAATGGAATCTGCTGCTCTCTTATTTTGTAAAGAACTGTCAATCTTTTTATTAAAAACTGTCATGCTGTGGTGCTATGTCGAAAGGATAAATCGGACTAATAAGAGTTCTTGGCAGTGTGGGAGTGGCTAGTTGTAGCTTTAGGTGGTAGAGTATAGCTAGTTCTTTGCCTTGTGTAGTTGGTAGCTCGATCGTGTGGTGCTCTGTTCCAAACTAGAAAAGTAGAAATCATAATCGTTACGGATTTGCCGAGGAAGGAACGTGTCTTGGCGTGAGCGGCCGGGTCATTCAAGATGGTTATACGGTTCACCTTACAGAGAGTCGAGTTCGAGATTTGGCACAAACGAGGTTACATGTGGCCCAGATTTCCTCTCGATGGCAAGGATCCATCATGCCTCTGAATTTACAAGGGAAAAGGCGGTGCCAACAAGAAGCCCAGAATTAGCTTCTTCACCACGAAATAACATGCTTGAATAACACGAGAACCAAAGCATGAGCAACTTGCAAAAACTTACGACCATTTTTTTTCCACTACGGCAAAGCCGAATTTCATTACTTAACAACAACGAAATTATAAGAGTTTGTAATAAAAGAGAAGCAAAATAAACGAACTGCAGAAGGCTACACTTAATTGAACACGGGGTTCAATCGGTTAGGCGCAACCTGACCACGAAACACGTTAACCCGCAACGATAAGCGTTCAATCGACATACACAGGCATCCAAAACCAGCTGCATGTCATATGTTTGCTTGCACAATGTGATTATGTTCACAAACAACTTCTCAAAGACGGCAATGGAGTAGCTCCACGGGGCCAAATGTTGAAGCCAGCTCATCGACCGCAGAACAAATGCAAGCTTCCTGAAAGATCTTAAATATTTTGTTGTCCACCTGCCAAGAAAACAGAACTATCACAAGCTTTTACTAGAAAATAGAACTATCACAAGCTTTTCCTGTTAGTGAGAATCCATACAACAGGTTACAGCAAATTCAAATTAGTGCATGCACTGATAGCAAATCAACAGGATGCAAATAAAAAGATGAATCATGATTATCCAAGAGTACACTGGCGCTAATTCATTCAGTCATGTATACGTGAAATGAAATTTTGGCAGACTACCACTTATTAGTTATTACACGTCCAAATCACTTTGCATGACCCAAAACTGAAAGCCGGGTATGCGAGAAAGATAAACTATTATATCAGACTGTAGTAATGCATCTCTAACTAGTGCAACCGATTGCAAATAAATGGTGTTAAAAGTTGCTGTCCACCAGAGTTCACTTACTAGCTATTATGCAACAGCAATCATATCCTTGGCGAATCATCTATCCAGCACATCCTCAGGAAGCTTTGAATCCTACAAATGAAGAGGAACATTAGCCATAATTACACATGCAAGATAGAGAATCAAACTAATTATCAAACAAAGCACCTAAAAATGTTTTCATGCATCGAAACATGCCTATATGTCAGATCAGCTCACTACAGTTCAAGCTGAATTGTGTTTACATTCCCTACAACTACTAATAAAGTTAGAAACAGAGATTACATCTATTTTCAGAGCATCTGTGAGCTCTCTCAATACAAACCAACCCATCTTCATGAATGAAGATAACAGTTATCAAACACAGCAGGCATTTGCAAATGTGCATATACAGTGAACTCAATTACCAACACTTCAGCTATAATTTTAACAACCTACGGTTATACTTCAGTAAGCTACTAACCAAATGCAAAAAGATTCAGTACATCCTAAGAAACAGTTGCTGATTTCAGGGCAAAGCAAACACCCTTTTCAAGTCATGGCATAGTAGAAAATTTTACTTGCTGTTCATTTCAGTGGCATTTAATTGCTTATGATATTCTATCCTTGGCATGCTTGAACAGGTTGATCCAGTGAGGATGCCTCAGTGCAGCAACTTGGCCAAATTACCAACCAAGCTGAAATGCACATAATATTTTGACTAATCATATGTCAGGTTTCACATCTATCCTATGCATAAAAGAACATGCCATTGAATACCAAAATGGATCAGAGAGCTCACCATCTCAATGGGAATCGGACACTATCAATTGAAAAATACTACTGCTAAATGTACCGAGTGCCAACATGGAATGAATAGAATTGGCACACGTGCAAGCAACGAAGGGAGAGGGAGTAGAGTTTACATGGCACGAGCGAGAGGATCTTGACGATGGCGAAGGCGATCCGGAGGGGAAAATTGAGGACGGCGGGCGGCAGCGTTGGGTATGGCGGGACGAGGACCGTCGAGGAGAGGCCGCCGGGGATTTTGGACTCGTGGTGGCGGCTTTGGTGGGCGCCGGCGCCGGCGCAGGCGGGCGAGTTGGACCGGCGGCGGTGCTGGCCAGGTGATGACGAGGACGTCGCGGCGTGGGGGCAAGGCGGCCGGCGCGGCGTGGGCGAGCGGCGGCTTCGGCGCGAGGCCAGCGGCGGCGGTGGCTTGGGCGAGGGCGATGGGGAGGAGGCCGAGGAGGGGCCGATCGGGAGGATCGGGGAGAGCGGTGGGGTGTGCGGCCGGACGACGACGGGGACGAGGTGCGGACGGGCGGACGGGTTCACAACGGGAAAAGACGATGATACCCTTCACAAATATAATGAGAGCAGAGTTAGAATTTTGTGGAGGAAACCGGAGGAAATAGGAGGAAATATCAAGCATAGTAAAAAGACTCTAAGTATAAACCTCAAAATATAGGTGCACTGACAAAACTCAAAACCACATCCTCACATTCTCAAAATCACTCCCAGGTTACAGGCGATCACCAGGACTCACTTTTCTCTGTGACTTCATTTTTCATATTGGTTTGATTCACATAGAGGTAAATCACTACCGTACCTCCTTAGATGGCGTCACTGATATCCTTAGCAACTTCATTATAATACGACCGATAGTGTGAACATGGATTTGTGGGTTATTTTATTATTAAAGCAAAGTGTCTACTTCATGATTGAATAAAATAGCATGTCCTCAAAATAAAATTCTGTAAAGTTACTTGACTGAATGCAAACGGCAAGTTCTGAATGTTTCAGGAGTGGAAATATGAAGTAAACTTGTAGATAAAGAAATGGATTAGTAGTGTTGATGTAGTTTGACTAACAGATCCCAAGGTTCCAAAGGTGCTCAGCCAGATTAAACAGCAAACATCTTGTGAACACAATGAACTGAAATCCCATTAGGACAAACCATGTCTACCTATTTTATTTTTCCCATAAGCTGAATTGTTTTCGTGCAGCAACATTGTTACATGCTAACTTCACAATACCTTATTTTAGATCAGATATGAACACATACAGGTTGGTATTTGGAGCAGCATGGTTGAACTGTGAGATGTAAATATTTGTTGATCACCCCACGTGCGTGCAATTATCAAAAAATCAATAGATGAAACCTATTTTCTTTTTCGCAAACATGAATATTAGAGATTTTTGAGGTTTTCTTTCTATAACACAACCCAGTTTTTAGTTTCGTTTGTTTATCAGTTTGTGCAGTTTGAATACTACCAACTATTGCTTTATTCCCCTTCAAGGCACACTATTCAGTCAGGGCAGATTGAAAAAAATATACGATCAATGGAAAACTAAGTTTTTGTTCTTCCAACCACTTCTTAGGTGAGCATGTCTTGTGATCCTATATTCCTATATGTGAACAGATGTGTAGTTGATCATTGTCGTGAATGCATTAACAATATTATGAACCATAAACTCCCAATCTAAGGAGGTACCGCATAGTAGTGACAATACTATACTATGAATCCTAAACTCCCAATCTTTCTGCAAAAGTTTTGTAGTGACAAGAAAATGGCTTCATATATGCGGTGACAATGCTATGAATCAGAAACTCTCAATCTCTCTGCAAAAGTTTTGTAGTGACAATAAAATGGCTTCATATATGCAGTGAGCAGCAGACATTCTCGATTTAGAAAAAAAAAATCAACAATCCTGATTCACACATCGGACATTCTCAATTTGTACTCGTTCGGCGACTCAGAGACTAACGCATCCAATCAACTCAACAGGAACCAAAAGGACAAATTCGTTTTTATTTTTTTTTTCAAAAAAAAAGGTCAGTGGGCTTCACATGTAGCTGCTGTGTAATGACGTAACAGATTCACCAATATGACTTTTCATGTCCATTTCATCCAACATGTTTAAGAATTAAAATTAAAATTTGCAGCCATGTTTTTTTATTTAACTGTACCACATTTTTAATGGTTAACTCTATCTAACGCAGTTATTATTAAATGTTTCATTTTTTTCTCAGAAATTATAGAGGTATCTCAATTTTAATTATTGAATTTATCTAACTTGGATGATGTAGTATTTAATTAAATATCTAAATATATAGTTGCATACAATTGTAGAAAACTAAATGTAATTGTACTAGAGCTGGTCTTTATATTCATCTCTTGAGCCTAAGGCTTGGAGGTTATATTTTCCTAACAACTTCTATTCTGATGAATATTTTAAAGAAAAAATATTACTTTTTTTTTTTACAATTTCTAGTTCTACGCCGGTCACCAACGGAACCCTAGGATGACTTTGGTACCCAATGGTACTAATGTCACCCTTAAAAAGGCATGATGGTTTTGTACCCAATGGCTGTGTGGTTTTCGTGATAATTGGGTTCTATTCTACGCGATTAATTATCAAACTGTTGGGATCAGTTTGGAACATCTAATTCCTTAGTTCAGTTTTTTAATTACAATAGTATATGACGTAGGTGTCCACAACACACACGTACACTCACCCTTGTGAATCCACGTAAAACTCTACCCATATGAGCACCTTCGAAGAACTGAGCTGACACATCTTAAAGTTTACGAAGTCACTACAGACGCCTAGCTTTCGATGGGAACGTCATGTACCACTTAATACATGACACCGTTAAATTCTAAAATTAATCTAGAAAAATATAAGCATGCATACCAAGATGAGGACTTAAATCCGGATAGGTAGGTTTCACTATAAAAAATCCAACCAAACTGATCTACAATCAGTTCACTCTTAATTCAGTTTCGAAGGCTGCTCATGAGGTGCACAAACCGACAAACACATAGCGCCAAACATGGGACGTGCCATTTGAACATTGCGCCTTGGCGCTAGCTGTTCCGGTTTGATCTGGTAGATTTGGTTTGTGGTTTTCCTATTCTGGAGTGAAACGATTATGTTGACTGTTTTTTTTTTGACGTAGATTATGTTGGACTGTTGGTGGTGGGTGTTTCGGCCGGTGGTGATGCTTGTTGCTGTCGTCTCCTTTTGCTACTCTGAAATTTCCCAAATGTACGTTTCTGAATCCTTTTTGGTCCAGTCAGACGCTCATGGGTGGGGTCCGGCGACGCTTGAAATCCTTTGGATGCATATAATATTTAATTAAGCAATCTAACCAAAAGTCCTGCTTGCTCTATGTGTGAATGTGTTATTATCCGATTAACCGGCTCTTCTACAGTTCTGCTGCTTCCTAGCTAGGTGTGTAATTAATGTTATTATCCGATTAACCGGCTCTTCTACAGTTCTGCTGCTTCCTATATAAAGTTGTTCTTTCCGGGAAAACCATTCCGGCACCCCATGCCCCGTCCAATAAAATAAAATGAACCCCCCGTCTGTGCACTGCCGAAAACGACTCACGGCGAAACCAATCTGACTCGTCCCGATTAATTTCCACCACTGCTCACACCCGCGCGTATAAGTAGCGTTACATACCGCCAACATTTTTCATCATCACACAGACAAACCAAAAGCACTCGCGCGCACAGCTGCTAAGTCAGAAGCTCTACATTTGTGATAACAATGGCAGCTTTCGCCATCTTCTGCCGCGTCCTGCTGCTCGTCCTCAACGCGGCAGCGCTCCTCCACCGCCGCCTTCTCCCCCAACTCCGTCGCGGCCGGCTCCACCGTTACGACGCAGCGATACTCAGCATGAAGGTTGGGCGGCCTCGGCTCTCTTGCACGCCGTCACCGCCGGTCCCGACGACGACATCCGCGCCCTCGCTGCCGCGGGCTTCCTCATTTGGGTGGCCGGCGTTGGGCAGCTGCTGCTCGCGCTAACGGGCGGCCGCTTTCGAGGTCCAGGGGCAGCGGCTGCACCTGCGCGTCTCGCAGCTCAGCTCGTGCAAGCTGCGGCCGGGGTCATGTTCTAGCCGACGCACACTACAGCAATTGCTCCCCGTTACGTATACGTGTCCAGTTGCTCTGCTAAACCTAATAATTAAACCGGCCGGTACCGGTGTCTAAGTACTCTGTCGATGGAATCCGTTTCTCTATATGTCGTATTAGTCGTGTCCATATATTATTGTTGTGCAAGTACTTAATGTTAGCAAATGTCGAGACTCGTTGTGCTATTATTATTCAGAAGAATAAGGTGTAATTGTCATGCTATAATGAACTATTTTGTTGGTCCATTTCGATTTTGTTTCAAATAGTCTGTTGATTGTGTCATATGCATGCTGATGAGTCAGCAACTGTTAGAGGAGTCAAGGGCCTATTGGGCCTTAGCCCATTAGGGTTATTAGTCGCTTGCTTAGGAGCCAAGTAAGACATCTCTATATAATGAGAGGAGATGTATCAATCTAGAATCAAGCAAGAATTAAGAAGGAAAACCCTTCCCTCTTGCCCAGCTGCGGGCGAACGCCCCACAGCTGGATCTCTCTCGCTCTCGCAGCCCTAGCCGCCGCTACAACAGCCTTCATCCCGTGAACAGTACCCGCAGGTACTGTAGCACCGCGGGTACTGTAGCGCGTCGGCCGCCAGCACGCAACTCTCAACCTCGATCCCCAGCAGCCACCATAACATTTGGTATCCAGCTTCTCTGGTTCGATGACGCCCGCTCCACAAAGCTCCTCCGTTCCGCGCCACCACCGCCCGCCGCCGCTCCAGACCCATTCACCGATGGGATCTTCTATAGGGGTACCGCCGTCCAGCGGGTCGGATGTCGGCGCGGGTACGGCTGCGAGGCTGCTGCACGTGGCCTTCTGGCACGACAGCGGGTTAGGCGGCTGTGTGATCTGCAGCTGATTGAGCCCCGCACCCCCGCGCAGTTCCTCCAAGCTGTGCGTCGCCTTGCGCAGTCGTACACCACGACGGCGCCGCAGCCGACGCTTGAGCGCCAAACCTCGGCGGTGCTACGGCTACAGGCAGCGGCACGTGGCCTCCTTGCACGCCGGCGGGTGAGGCGACTCCGCGATTTCGTCCGCTGCATCGGCGATCTTCAGCATGCTGTTTCCCCCACGGACAGTGGGCATGCTACTTTTTCCGCGGACGGCAATCTCCACCTCTGCGTCGGCGATGGTTTGGAACACGCACCCCTCTTCGTCTATCTCGTCCTCGGCGGGCGTGCTTTGCCTTGTACTGCTTCGATCCGTCACCGACCACCGCGAGCGCCCCTCCGCTGGTTGTTGTTGCGAACGATCTCAGGTGGCCATCCATTTGCTCCCCTTTCGTCCAGATGGCGCCCATGGGATCCAGGTGGTTGCACACATGCAAGTCCAGCACGCAGCGGGTGTCCGCATTATCTTCGGGAGTCAACAATAAAGAGTAACAGTCCAATTCAGGGTCAGAATAATAAAATAAGCCGAGATGTAAAAGGCTCATTTTTAGGTATTAGGTTTAGACTTCGTCGAGTCGTCGTTAGGTCGCAGCTCGAGGACGAGCTGCATGTCCAGGTGGGGTGTAGTGTTAGAGGAGTCAAGGGCCTATTGGGCCTTAGCCCATTAGGGTTATTAGTCGCTTGCTTAGAAGCCAAGTAAGACCTCTCTATATAATGAGAGGAGATGTATCAATCTAGAATCAAGCAAGAATTAAGAAGGAAAACCCTTCCCTCTTGTCCAGCCGAGGGCGAACGCCCCGCGGCTGGATCTCTCTCGCTCTCGCAGCCCTAGCCGCCGCTACAACAGCCCTCATCCCGTGAACAGTACCCACGGGTACCGTAGCACCGCGGGTACTGTAGCGTGTTGGCCGCCAGCACGCAACTCTCAACCTCGATCCCCAGCAGCCACCATAACAGCAACCGTCTTGTGCCAAGTGAGAATATGGTGATAAAACGTAGTTGGGGAACACAGGATTCTTATCTGAGAGAGAAGAAGAATAAAAATAAAAAGGTAAAGGAAAATAAAATAATGTCAACTGCGTGCTCCCTATATATGGCTAACAACTACGTAGTACTCTTACTTTTCTTGCACTTCTCTTGAGCATCCGTCACAGGTCACAACGAACCGCTTTCATTTGACCAATCGATTCACCACCAATCATAATTCACATCCAGCGTTGCTCGAAATCAAACTCAAGTAGGAATACGCTGAAGTGATCGAACCAAGAAATTATAATTAAGATAAAAAATAGATAGAATCTTATTTGGAGCTCAAACCATGAGGAATAAAAAATTGAACCAGAGTCTGCGCTCCGCTATGCTCTGCTCTATGCAAGCCAAAAGCACTTCTTATAAATTGAGCTGTGGCTGTGGGGCACATCCCGGTCTCTATGCAAGCCAAAAGCACTTCTTATAAATTGAGCTGTGGGGCACATCCCACAGATTTCTTATAACTGGGCTTTGGTTTGCAGCTAACACGGGAGTCTTATTAAATTTGGAAGGCTCCATGCAGAATGGATATATGGCTTCATCGGATTTTTGTCACGACATTCCTCAAACTTCAATCAAGTTATTTGTCATCATCACAACCAAATGCCTAATCCTTCGAAGGTGCTCATATGGGCAGGGGTAGGATTTACGTACATGTGTTCATAGGGGTGAGTATGCGTGCGTATTGTGAGCGTCTGCGTTGTATTGTGTAATCTCAAAAAAAAAAGTGTCGTTATCATCCCCACTAGTTATGTGCCAATGAAAATCTGCACTAGTCATACGATCTTTAGCTCTAATGAGATATCGATCGAGTTGTCCTCTGATTCGTCAGCATACAGAAATTTGTATGTGGTTTAATGCATCTAAAATAAATAAAGACCAGTTTGGGGGCTTTGGCTCATCCGAAAACAAACTCTAGCTCTGACTCGTGCCAGGTGTAGGGAAGTAACCTTTGTACTGGAGCCGAAGATCTTTTAGAACACGTTCGATAGGACGATTCTCCTATATTTCCTAGAACGTTCTATTTTTTGAATTACAAAGTTATTGTTTTTGTTTAAATTCAAAATACATTTGTGTCTGGTATTATTTCATTGTATTAATTGAACATAATATTATGGTCAAAATGAAACTAGAAATAGAAGATGACGGGAGAGCAGCGCTGCGCCTGCGCCACGGGAAACAAACACCTTGAGCTGGGCTATTTCAGCAACTGCCTCGTGGTCTGGATTGTTGGGCACTTGGGCCAATTTCAGTCCAATAAAGCCCAAGTTGCTAGCACGGTCAGCACTAGATCATGGCCCTCTGAGGAATGCCCCTTGGTACTTGGATTTTACGTACGGAAGGCGGAAGCCACTGGCTGCTCCGCCGATGCCGGTCATGGTGACGAAAGATTGAGGGGAAACGAGCGGATGGTTGGTGAGGTTCACTCGCCGTACTCCTATTCATATTCCTATTCCAATATGGCAGTATACTAGGTGCACCGTATGTATAATAAAATCAGGGGCAAAGCTAGTTTAAAGCACATGATGATGCTGTGCAGTATTCAAAGACATATAGAAATACCACCTCCGTTACACTTTAATTGCCGCTTAAGAGTTGTGTTTGTGAGAGCAGCACGGGTCCCTAGCGACACACATTGTGAAACAGACTAGTACATCCCAATTTTTGCTCATTCATATGGTCAAGAATAAGCTGCTTATTTTTTTCCATAAGAGGCCTTGCCCCATTTCCATTAGCATAACGGAAATACCAGTAATTATAGCAGAAGCAAGATAGAGTAGAGGGAAGAGAGAAAGTAGAGGAGCTGACAACCGTTGAGACCCTACGTCAGGGCCAACCCAGTTGCAGACAGCATACGATCCTCACACAAGAGGTATGATCAGGACGCAAAATGAGTTTCTACGGTTGCTTGGTTTATATTACATCACCAGAAGAAAGTAAAGAGAACAAGAACGACTCGTCTCAAGCTGTAGCAGAATCACCACCTTTTCCCTCTTTGTAGCTCCCCGCCTGGGAGTTTCTTCACTGGTCTTTGCGTGGAATGGTCTTCATCAGCTCCCCACAGCGCCCACCAGAGTGTTGATTTGGAAGAAGAATGCTCGCCGCCGTCTTCAACATCACGTTGACCCCATTGATAGCCAACTGTCTGTCGACCTCCGGATAGAGCCCTGTCCAAAATATCATCAGTGCTCCCGCATGACAAAGAACTTCAATGGGGTTTTTTTATGAGCTTTGCTTCAAAGCATGCATTATTACGCGCTTTTTATATTGCCCGACAGATTGCTGTTGTGCCCCAGACATGAAATTTTTCCCCTCCTACCATGCATTTATTATCAAGCCAAATCCAGCATTAATCAATAGAAGCAGGGATGTTGTTAGTACGCCTAATACTTGTGCAATCACCCCCAAATCACTTTTGCAATAGAGCAAGTAAAGAACAGGTGCTCAACACTCTCATCCATATTGCAGAATTGACATTTTGAATCTCCCACCCAATTCCTTCTTATGAGGTTGTCCTTAGTTAACAAAGCATTGTTAGACAACAACCACATGAAGATTTTGATTTTGGGTGTTGCTTTCCCTTTCCAGATTTTTCTGAAATCATTTCCATGATCACTCACTGATAAAGCATTATATATTGATTTCACATTGAATCTATTGGATTGTCCTAGCGCCCAGACAATTTTATCCTTCACTGATTGAATACTGAAGCTGTCAGTGTCACTAAGGACCTTGTCCCAGCACAACTGCAGTTCATCGGTCAACCATCTCCTAAATGTCACTTGACATCTCCTGTTTTTCACATCAGCCACACTAATATCATTTTGATCACAAATTATAAAGAGCTTATTGCTTATTTTGCCCTAGAAAAAAATTCAGTTACCTATCTGGCCCAATTTTTCTCGAAGTTGCTTATTTGGCCTCAAAATAAATTTTTGTTACCTTTTCGGCCTTCCGTCAGTTTTGAAGGGTTAATGGTGTCAAGTGGGCTGTAAAAAGACCATTTTACCCCTGGGATAAAAAATAAAAAAACAGAGTTTTCCTTGTTTTATGTATATGTTGAGTGTGTATATAGGACAATTGTTTTTCTTTCAATGCCGGTAGCAGTAGACGACGCAAATATATGGCCTTTATCTGTGACAACCAACAATAATTAGCTAAAAAATAGGAATGATTTAATTTAGTCCATTCAATTTCAATTAACGGGTCCACTCATGCATATAACCCGTTAATAAACCTGGCTCCTTTACTTCGTACGCGTTGCACGCGGACCGGAGGTCGGGACCAGGAGGGAGTCGGCGTTGGTGGTCGAGCGGGAGTTGCTTTTCGGTGGAAGGAAAAGAAAGAGAGGGTAAATTTGTCTTTTCATGTGCCATGGAGTGGGGAACTAACGGTAAGAGGTCACGGAAGCTAACAGAAGGCCGAAAAAGTAACAAAAATTTACTTTGAGGCCAAATAAGCAAGTTCGAGAAAAATTGGTCCAGATAGGTAATTGAACTTTTTTCTAGGGCCAAATAAGCAATAAGCTCAATTATAAAAATAGAAGGGACAATGTCTTTAATTGGTTCGTCATAGAGCCAATTATCATGCCAAAATTTGGTATGCTCACCATTATTGGTTTTCACCCTCCTGCCTAATAGATAGAGGTCTTTAACCTTCAAGAGATCACTCTAGATGGGGGAATCACTAGCCTTATGTGTAACATAGAAGATATCATTTTTCCTCAAGTACTTATATTTAATGATTTCTTGCCATAATTCCCCTTCATGTTCTAGTTTCCACCACCATTTAACAAGGAGGCTAAAATTCATATTTCTCAGATCTTTAATGCCCAAACCTCCATTCTTTTTACTTCTACAGATTTTAATCCACTTCACAAAGGTGATATTTCCTCTTTGTGCCCCCTCCTGCCAAAAGAAGGTCCTTCTAACTTTATCAAGCTTCTTGATAATTGTTTTGGGACACAAATAGACTGACATTTGGTAATATTGGAGAGTTGCTCAAACAAGAACAGATCAGGGTGGACCTTCCAGCAATGGACATAGTCCCACCCTTCCAAATATCCAACCTTTTAGAACATTTATCAACAAGTGGAGACCAATCACTTAGATGCAGCCTACTTGGGCTAATTGGGACCCCAAGGTACTTTATTGGAAAGTATCCAATTTGTCAACTGAAGATGTCACCATATTGCTCAGTCATATTGTCCTCATCATTAACGACTAGAACTTCACTCTTAGCAAAGTTGATTTTCAACCATGCCATCATTTCAAACATATATAACAGAAATTTCAAGTTTCTTGCCCCTTCAAGACTATGTTTTAAGAAAACTATGGTATCGTTAGCATATTGGAGAATTGCAACTCCATTGGGTAGTATATGATCTATCGGCCTAGTAAACAAACCATTTTGCTGAGCATTTTCAACCATTTTGGTTAAACAATCAGTTGCGAAGTTAATGAGGATTGGGGACATGGGATCCCCCTGCCTAACCCCTTTATAACTCTTTATATAGGGACCAATTTTTTTCATTCACCTTCACACTCACTTGTCCCACCGAGTCACTACTTGAGCTATCCATTCTCTCCATTTATCACAAAATCCTCTCATTTGCACATACTCAAATAATAGATTCCGGTTTACCTTATCGTATGCTTTCTCGAAGTCTGACTTAAGGTTCATCCCACATTCTTTTCTTCTCTTAGTTTCATGGATAATCTCATGGAGACACGTACATAACTCCAGTTAGAATATTTCTGCCTTTAAGAAATGTTGTTTGAGCTTTATTAATGAGCAGATCAGTAATTGGTTCAATCCTTAGCGTGAGAACTTTGGTTATCAATTTATATAATATATTTAGAAGACAAATAGGTCTATATTGCTGGATCCTACTTGCTTCTTTCACTTTTGGAAGGAGTGTAATCACTCCATAGTTCAATCTGCTGATATTAATCATGTTGCATGACACTCAGCAAACATTTGGATTATATCATATTTGACAAAATCCCAACTCTTCTGAAAGAATTCAATAGGAATCTTATCAGGCCCTGGTGCTTTATTGGTTTCCATTTGGAAGAGTGCATCCTTGACCTCTGAGAGAAAGGTTTACACAGATCTATATTGTCTGAGTCAGACAGAATATAGGAGTCTTTCCAAATGTCATCATCCAAGTTCACATCATACTGTGGGGCAGGGCCAAACAGATCTGAGTAATATTCAGATGCATGTTTTAGTAGATTTTCATCCCCCTCAATGCTTGCCCCCTCATTTTCTAAGGAGATGATTGTTTTTTTCTTTTTCTACCATTTGCACACTTATGAAAATACTCGGTATTGCTATCACCCTTCGAAGCCATGTCTCATGACTTCTTTGGTACCGTATAACTCTTCTTTTTCTAAAACTTTCAGGTTTTCACTCATAACCCAATGTTTCCTTACAATTAACTCAGGAGACAATTCTCCCTCTTCCTCCATTTTTTCCAGATTTCATAACTCCTCATTTAGTTGTTTCCTCAACTTTTTAAATTCCCCTTGCTGATTATATCCCCATCTTTTGAAGTATTGGTTGAACAATTTTAGCTTTTGTTGAATTCTGTCTAATGTTGTCTTTGCATGACATGGTTTTATCCCAAATGTCCTTAACCAGAGGTAAGAATCAAGGTTGCTAAACCATGAAGTATCAAATTTAAATTGCAGCGGAGCCCTGATTCTAGGTGCTCCAGTAGACACAATTAAGGAGTTATGGTCAGAAATTTCCCTTGAAAATTTCCTGACCATAGCTAAAGGAAAAATGTCTTCCTAGCTCTTTCATACCATAATTCTATCAAGTTTTACCAGAGTAGGGGTTCCTGATTGCCACCAGACATGAGGAGTTCCCTTAGTTCAAAGAAATGGATAATGGAGTTAAAGAGAGGAGTGTGTCTATGAACCCGATCATTAGAATTTTTTTCCTCAGCGTATCTAATGATATTGAAGTCTCCACCTACTTAATAAGGCTCTTTGCAATTATCACAAAATCTAGCAAGCTCAGCAAGGAATCCAAATTTGTCATCATCATGAGCGGATCCATAAACAATAATTAAATTCCACTTCACTCCGTTTTTTTATCCCAGAGGTTCATTTGCAGCATATACTCCCCCTTTATGAAAGCCCCAACATCATATATTTATTTAAATTTGTCCCAACCAATATCCCACCTGATCTACCTCTGGAAGGAATCGAATAAGCTGCTTATTAGTAATGATGATTATATTTTCACACCACCTAAACTACAGGCGCCGGAGATTCTAAAAGATGTCAAGCCACCTGCTCAAGGCTGCGTGTGTTGTTGCTCATCGCTGCGTGTGTTGTTGTGGGCGGGAGGAGGAACACGGCGTGATGTCCATTGGATTAAAATCTGATGGTTGTCTAATTTTTTTAAAAGAAATCAGGCGCCTAATTATTGGCAACTCCCTATATTTTCCGACTGACGCTAGTACACCACCGAGAATATTGTGGCTGTCGCCCCTGATATGATGCTTATAACCAAAGTCCATCTTGCCCTTGGAACATAAATAAAAATATAAGCATACTATATATAGGTGATGCAGAAGTTGCCGGTGGCGCCGTGTGGCGGAAGGTACCTAATACCGTACCAACCAACTTCAACTTTCAGTGTCGAGTGCAGGCTATCTATTCAGTTTTTGTGCGTGCATCACAGTCACAGTCGGTTGAAATCTGTCAACAGAGAACTACTAGTTGCCTAAGGCCTTGTTTAGATAAGGGGTTAGAATTCAAAAAGTTAGAATTCGACTCCTGTAGCACTTTCGTTTGTATTTGATAAATATTGTCCAATCGTGGACCAACTAGGCTCAAAAGATTCATCTCGTGATTTCAAACTAAACTGTGTAATTAGTTATTTTTTTTACCTACATTTAATGCTTTCAAATGTCAAAATGGCTAAATATTTGATGTGATGGAGAGAGAGTGAAAAAATTCTAACTTTTGGGCAATCTAAACAAGGCCTAAGAAAAAAGCCTGCAACACAGGACTGCGCAACCAACATCTTGCCCATGAGAATGAGATGCATATATAATAACCGAAGAAGTGTACCTTTATTATAACGATTGGAAGAACCAAGACCGCGTTAACCTCACTGATTAACAGATCTATCAATCCAAACCTGTCCTGACAGCAACCTTCCTCGTTCGTCAGCTAGCCACTGTTCGTCTTTATCCATTTCAGCGACATCCGGCCTCCCGCGAATTGCATTCTTCATCAAACAGACCCATCTAATGGGCAAACAATATTACAAGTGAATAATATAGTATGCACTACATATAATGCTGTTGTCATTTTCAAGAGAAAAATAATATGAGTTAGAAGCCGTCGGCCATACGTCTACCAAACCGTACATGTCAGGATGAACAGGTTATTATCCCTATATATTATTTGTACTGCAATATGAAATGAAAAATAAACACACATGAGCTCAACTGGAATGATGATCCTCTAGTATTACGTAAAACAATGAAATATATAGTTAGGCATAGCAATAATGCAATTTTCTATATTTTTGGTTCTTCTTCGTAATTCTAAGGATCGTGCGGTAAATATTTTACCCTTCAGTTATGAATTTAACCACCTAGGACCTGCCAGTCTGGTACCATATTGTTACAATGAGATAATTTAATATATTGTTTCAAAAAAAGATAATTGAATATATGGAAATTCATAAAAAAGCTTAAATAAGTTGGTGGAAATAAAGTAGTAGGAGCTGCATATACCAGCGGCCAAAACATGCCAACGACACATGGGGACGGCATAAATAATTCGACACTGAAAAAATAAGGTGGGAACAGTCATGTATATATATATGGTGTTCATACTATGAGTGTGATGATTCACCTCTTTAGGATTGGATGGAATGTATAGCCAACATTCCAGCAATAAAGAGTAACCTTGGAAACATATAGGAACCTGCTGTTGCTGTTGAGATGATTATTGAAAGAATAAGAGCCATATCTGTGGAAAATAATTTTCTGTCTCATAAGGATTCTATAAACACCTGGTGGGCAGGTAATGAAGGATTTGTTAATCTTGAAAAATCACTCTTATGAACATGTAACTGGTGGAAATAATTTAAGATTATTCCACTGATCAATCAAAGGAGCAAATTCATGCACAGTCATCATCATCTTGTGAGGAAATACGCACCAATGGCGTGTTCTCAAAAAAAAAAAAATCATCTTGCGAGGCAGACAGACTTATGTCAGCCAACCAAACATCGTAAACCTGCGTCACACAACAGACAGGTTAGCTATCACAATCATTATTTGATCAGTTGAGAGGTCGGCCCTCTTTAATTTGACAGTTTCATGCATACTTAATTCTTGCATGCAGAATCAAAGATGTTTCAGTACCTGTACTCCAAGTTAGTCGAATTAGGTAATAATATAATTATATTCAAATAATTTGTTGATCTAGCAAAATAGCTAGTGAAACTCTATTTATCTAATGGCTGATTATTGATCTCCAAGATTGATCATAACTCTATGTACCGTGACCACTGAAAGGGTCTTTGGCTCTTTGCTGCAATGAAACTTGTCAAGACACATGCCAAAAGTAGGATTAAAGATGTTTTTTTTTTTTGGAAAGTACATGGTAGTTTACATTGAAAAGGAAATTCTAACCAAAATTAATCCCAACAATAATTAGTAAATCTTATGATGTAGCTGGTACTCATCGATCAGTTAAACTCAAGATAGTAGAGACGTGACTGATGTTCTTTCATAGTTCTTTTATATTACCAAATACACGCCATATCATTATCATTTTCCTATGCCTGCTTACTTCATATTTATTTTATTTTACTATATTCCACAGATTTTGTCCTTACTCTCTTCGGCCGGTCCCCTTACATTTCTGATCTGAATCCTAGCTCCGTTTTTCTCTACATGCAAACCAAGCCTACACGGGGGCGCGTCTATAAGTACCTACAGCCACTTTAGCTGATCGCACAGCTGCAAATCTCCTGCAATTAAGGCTAGCTGAAGCTCTGCTAGCAATGGCAATGGCAGCTGCTCTTGCCGTCTTCTTCCACGTCCTGCTCGTCATCAACGCGGTCGTAGCACTCCCCCACCGCCGCCTTCTCCTCCTACTCCATCGCCGCCAGCTCCTCCGTGACGGCGCCACGATACTCATGGTGCTAGGGACCTCGGCTATCTTCCACGCCGTCGCCTCCGGTCCCAACGACGTCGACGGCGACACCAGCCGCGCCCTCGCTGCCGCTGCCAGCTTCCTCATTTGGGTGGCCGGCGTTGCGCTGCTGCTGCTCGATCTCACGGCCGGCCGCTTTCCAGGTCCACGGGCGCCACCGCCGGCGGCTGCACCACCTGCACGTCTCGCGCCTCATCATCAGCTCGTGCAAGCAGCGGCCGGGGCCTTGTTCTAGCTACCCGACGCACACACTACAGTATAGCTATAGCTACATACTACAGTGCATATCAGCAATTGCTCCCCGTACCAGTTACGTAACACGTGTCCAGTTGCTCTGCTGTAGTTCTCAAGAAACAAAAAGTAGCATTTTTGCATTATCCTTTTCGTAATAGCAATGAAATGTTACTTGTCCCTAGTCCATGCATGTATTGCTGTCGTGTATGTGTCTACCTTTTGTCCAGCTTGTACGGCAAGTGAAGTCTGCTTGCTTGGATGTCCTTTTGTTGTCCTATTCTCTGTACGCTGTGTGCATAAGCATGCTTAGTCCACAACTGTCTTGTGCAAACCTATGAATAATTATTGGAATGAAATGAAGGAGTGAATTATCTTGTTGGAGCAATATAATTTTGACTGTTTGCCACCCACGTGAAGCTTTTTGAAACACTATCGTTGCAATGAATGAATCCCTTCTGGACTTTTGAACAAGAAAGCGGGGAGGTCCCTACTTATATTTTTGGTATTTTCACTAAATGAAAGAATGTACAAGCAAAAGTTACAATGCTTTCAAAGCCTAAAAGGAAAAAGATCAATACAACTTAAGTGTAATTCTCACACCAAACAGATAGTTTCTCACTAATTTTCTTCTTGGTTTTGATGCAAACCAAACCAAAGTTTCTCCTTGAAAGCACTTTTCCATTGAACAAGACTATGGGTTTTGGCATAAAACGTAACTCCATTTTTTATGGTCCAAATCATTCAGTATGCAGTGATGACAAGCTCTCTGAATATGAAGTTATTAATGTTGTTTCTAGCCTGATAGACCATGTCCAAGGGCTCAACATTGGTATCCCAGAAAATATTTAATGAGTTCCAACAAGCAACACTGAATGGGCGGGTGAAGACAAGATGGAAACATGTTTCTTTCACATTGGTGTTGCAAAGAACACAGCTATAATCATCAAGTTGTCTATTCTTTCTTCTCAGCATGTCGGTGTTGAGTCTGTCCACCAGTAGCAATCAAAACAAGAATTTATGCTTGCCTAAGTTACATGAAGACCACATCCATTTGTTGAGGGGAAGCTTGCTGATGACTGGCCATGATTTTATAAGCTTTTGAAGGGGTATCTGTGGATGATTGTCCAATGGTCTTCAGTATTCAAATCCCAACTGAAGTTTTCAGAGATTGAAAGAAAGCTATCAAGTTGGGATGCAGCCTGAGGTAAGAGTGGTAGAAAAAAGACAGAGGAAGATCCATTTTCAGAAAAATCTGATGGAACACTTTGGTTTCCTGCTAAAACTAAACAGTTCTGGGAATTTATTTTTCATCAAGTCATCACTCCAAGAGTCTTGCCAAAGCATAACTGAATTCCCCTTAGAGAGGGTACACATTTTGAATTTTTTCTGAAATATCATTTGTAAGAGACGCCAACCAATTAACTATTGGTTTGAAGTCCATCTAGTGAGGAAGGGGAAAAAAAGAAGGAAGTAAAAACAAGTAATTATGTCAACTGCTCCCTATCTATGGGCTATGGCTACCACTGTACTAATAATATACCTGAGTTAGCAGAGCGAGATTCCTCGGTGTACTTCTTGGCTCGACTTGCGGACGGACGTTTGCCAATACGCCGGCCCGCAGGAATGTCTGCTACCGTAAAAATGCACCCATGGGCCCTGTCACTTCATGGGCCTAGACGGTGGCACTGCTCGATGTGGACCTGGATTTAGCCATGACTAAGACTAAATTTTAGTGACCAAAAACCAAAAGGTACACCATATATATGTGTATGCACGCACGTGAACAACTAATTATAAAGAATGCATATCGAGAAAATTCTTCAACTACATAATTAATTGTATACGATACCATAGCCAAGGAATATTATGGAACATTGATATGATATTGCGGTGGAGGTGCTTGGATGAGCAGCCCCATGTTGTTCTCGAGAGAAATACGATGCTAAAGACTTGGCCCTCTTCATCTTTGTAAACTTTAGAATTTAACTAGAATCAAAATTGTACAAACTACATAGGGTTGACATTAGGAATGGGTTGAGATTGGGAACTTGACTCAAAATTAGTAGAGAGTATTCCTACTATAGAAATATAGAATACGTTCCAGGCTTCCATGATCTCTAGATCAAATCAGGCCGGCTCTAGCGCTTTGCTGGCTTGGCCCAAACTTGCTTTTTAGCTTGGTTTGGACTGTTTTTGTGCTGGGTTGATCTCTGATGGGCAAAAATAAAAGAATTGCTCATGGGCTAGGCCCTAGCTAGTGGTGATCGCCCTGTCTGTTGGATTGTTTCTGACTAGCCGATTCTAAGTGATGCTTATTTGTTATGAGAGAGGAAAAACATTGTTGAATGGGTGATGAGTAAAATGCACCCAGGGTACTTTAACTATTGGAGTAGTAACATTTGGGTACTCGAACTGAAAAAGCTACCACCTGGGTACTCAAACTATTGAGGTAGTATCATCTAGATACTCGAACTAAAAAAGCTCTCACATGGATACTTAAACTATTGGGCATTACCATTTGGGTACGCCGGGAGAGCGCGAAAAATGAATTTTAATTTTTTTTTAAAAATTGATGAATAGTGCTGAAATTTTTTATTTTTGTAAAAAATAATTAGAGCTCCAAAAATTCTAAAAAAATTGATGTACAAAGTAATATTATAATTTATAATTTAGAATGAATGAAGTAATATTATATAAAATGGCATGCTGAATTGTAACAAGTCGTTTTGGAATTCTTTTGGATACATAGATTTTTCCATGTATCTGTACATCTAAATTAAATACATAGTAAAAATCTATGTATGTATACATCTAGAAAAACTAAAAGTCGATTTACAATTTGGAATAATATATTGTATTGTATCTGCATCACATTTCATTCTTAATGCGGCCAGTGGGAGTAAACTAAAACAGCGCACAGGACACGTTCGTACAATCGCTAAAATGAAACCTGCTGCATCATCCGTGCAGAGTGTGGTTTACTGCAAGTCCCCCCAGCAACAAAATCAGATGATATAAGGCCGTACATAACGCGCATTTTCGCACGTGTGACCGGTCGACGAAATAATCTCACCCTCACCTTGGACAGTCCAGCGTCAGTATACTATATATCTACAGAGCTCAGCTAGCTCCTTTATATTTTCTTCCTCCTGCTAACAATTCATGCACGAATGGTGCTAGATAGGTCGGAATATATCCGTCACCAGATTAAAAGCTACACACGCGCGCATGCAAATTCTGATCGATCGATCGCGGGAGCACCGTAAAATTTCACTAGTAAGTACACTACGCGCGCGTACCCCGCGCAACGATCCTAAAAGGCTAAGCCCCGTCTCATTGCACCGTCGCCACCATGTGACCAAGATTGTCTAATCTTAAAATATGTAGGAAGAGTACATCAATTTTTTTAGAATTTTTGGAGCTCTAATTATTTTTTTACAAAAATAAAAAATTCTAATGCTATTCATCAATTTTTTGAAAAAGAAAAAAGAATCAAAATTCATTGGCGTACCCAGATGGTAATGCCCAATAGTTTAAGTACCCAGGTGAGAGTTTTTTTAGTTCGAGTACCCAGATGATACTACCCCAATAGTTTGAGTACCTAGGTGGTAGCCTTTTCAGTTCGAGTACCTAGGTGTTACTACTCCAACGGTTAAAGTACCCAGTGTGCATTTTACTCAATGGTGATAGATTCAGCTGATAAGCTCAAACAAACGGGCAATCGAAGTTGGTGCTTCGGGCCGCGGGGGGGGGCGCTTGTGCTTTCTTTGTTGTAATGAAATAATTGCTCGAATGCAGAGTAGTATCATGTTTCGTGCCGAAATTATTCAAATCTTTAGCGGCTGAAATGGTAGTAAGGTGACGCATGAATTCTTGCATTGAGATGAAATCCTCCAAAGTCCGGCCAATCCTTTAGTGTGGTCTATGCTCTATGTCTACGTGTGATCCACAAGTTGCTGATGGCGAAAGGAAAACCGACATTCAGCGTTGGCTGCTTATCGAAAATGAACCCCATGCCACGGGGTGTGACAAAAACCATCAGAATGCAATGCTACAAGTATAATAAGCCACCACGTGCAAGAAGTGCAACCAACCCTGCCCTCTGGGATCTGCTCCCAGATCTACACCTGCAATGCCAATGGCAACTTTCGCCGTCTTCTGCCTCGTCCTCAACGCAGCAGCTCTCCCCCACCGCCGCCTCCCCCCACTCCATCGCCTAGGCCGGCTCCTCCGCGATGGCGCTGCGATACTCATGGTGCTAGGGACCTCGGCTATCTTCCACGCCGCCGTCGCCGGTCACAACGACGACACTGAGGCCAGCCACGCCCTCGCCGCCGCGGGCTTCTTCATGTTGGTGGCCGGCGTTGCGCTGCTGCTGCTAGCTCTCACGGCCGGCCGCTTTCCAGGTCCAGAGGCAGAGGGACAGCTGCACCGGCACGTCTAGCGGCTGAGCTCGTGCAAGCAGCGGCCGGGGCCTTACTCTAGCCGATGCAACACTACAGCTAGGTACACATGCATATCATCAGCAATTGCTCCCAGCGTACACGTGTCCAGTTGCTCTGCTAATCGGACCGGTGTTGAGTACCCTGTCGGATCCGGGTTTTTTTTGTCGTCTTAGCTGTGTCCTAAATCATACATTTATTTTTTTTATTACATCGATTGCTTTTTTAAAAATATAGATTTAGGCTTCTAGTAGATTCATTATGTGTGAAATACTTTTCTTTAATAATTCGTATATTGTTGTGAAATTATAATAGCTTTTTAAAAAGATGGTTAGTCTTGAATTATTCTTTGCCTAGTAGGCAATAAAAATTGTTACTGGCCCCTGTCTTCATACGCCTACACCACCACGGGGCTCTTGCTGTTCTTCCTGGTAGTTCCTGTCCGTATAGGCGTCCATATGAGCCTTGTCGGAGCTCCTGACCAAGTTAAAAAAATTATTGTTGCTGTGTAAGTACTTTTTTTTACAACAGTTGTGTACACTTCACAAGATGTAATTGTCATGTTATAATATGATCTATTGTTTTCGTCCATTTTGATTTTGTTTCCAATAATCTTTTGACTGTGTCATATGCATGTTTCGCCCTGTTCTTTAAATCATTTCTTGTTGGCTGATTCTGGCTAATTCTGATTTGTTGTGAGAGAAAATACTATTGAATGGGTGACGATTCGGCGATAAGCTCAAGCGAACAGAGAATAATCATTGGAATAAACGATTCTTATGTGATAGAGCAAGGAGCAATATGATTTTGACTGCTTGCCCCTTTGAACTTTTCCGACTGTTATTGCAATTAGTTTTTTAAAAAAATCTATCATTGCAATTAATCCCCTTTAGTCGCCAGCTTCGTTTGGAATTCATGTAGAGAGAATAAGAAAAAGAAAAAGGAAAAAAAATGTCAACTGCTCCCTATGGCTATAACAGCTACTCTCAGTTAGCAGAGCGAGATTCTGCTGTACTCTTCTTGCACTTCTCTTGAGCATCCGCCACAATAACCACTTTGATTTGACCAAATCGATTCACCGCTACATACTTAAAACTTACAATCAGAACATCTCCAGCAATACTACCTAAAATGCACCTGTTTGAATCTTTCCCAACTATCATTGCAATATTGTCCATGTATTATTGTCGTGTAGTGCTTAAAACTAGCAAATAATTACCTAGACTTGTTGTGCTATTATATTCTTAAAAATGTAATTGTTGTCATTTATAATCACGGTATTTTAGCACTTATACTCTTTTTTACAGAGTAAAACCCGGTTTTTATAAAGTAACAAACCAAAATGTCCTTTACACGAGTCAAACACACAAGAGAGAACAAAAAGGTAGCAACTAGGAACACCAGTCTTACAAGAGGAGACCATGTCTCTAAAAAGAAAACAAAATCTGGGAACCAACTAGTTCCATGATCAAATGACGCCTTCTATCTCCATGTCCTGAGTATCTTTCCAGAAAACTTCCAGCCACATCTTCATCCTCTGGACCTTCTCTTCCAGATACCTAGCGTCCCCCGACTTCAACAGCAAACGCCATTTCTATAAGAAGGTGGAAATTTTGCTGAAGACTTCTTAGATGATCTAGGAAACCGTTTTTTCTATCCCCATTTTGTTTAATTTCTAACATTCCATAAACCCCAAACAATTACAGCAAAAATAAGAAGTTTAATGTCATAGTCATGGCACCCCAATGGAATCCAATAGTCCCCAGTATCATAATACTGAGCTTTTAAAAACTCACCTTTTAAACTCTATACTCATATGTGGTATTTTGTTTTCATTTAGTCGGTCGTTTAATTTATCATTTAAATTATCATTTTATCTGTTTACTTCGTCATTTTGCTCGAATAATAACTAAAGCCTTTTCATTTAGTGTTTAGAATAACACTGAATAATGACCTAGCTATTTTCTTCGTCCCATTTGATTTAATTTTGTTTCAAAAATAAATTGTCTTGTACGTTAAGTCTGCTTGCAAGTCCTAGTTTGTACGCTGACGGCTGACCGGTCGGACATGTATGTCTTCCGACTGACGTGTGCATAACTGCATATGCATGCATTGCTTGGTCCGCAACAGTCTTTTGCCAACATGAGGATAAATATTGGAACAGAGGATTCTTATCTGATGGAGTAATATAATTTGATTGTTTGTCATCCATGTGAAGCCTTTTCCAACTAACGTATTGCAATATGCTATTAAAAAACAAAAGGCAGTTTGTTCCACTCGATGGATGTCGTTCTCATCGTCTTCCTCCGTCAGCTAATTCAAAGCTTCATCCATGATCTATTTTCTTGCCTCCTCTCTCTGTTTTTTTTCGAAGACATGCCTTGGCACGTTACTCATTAAGGGGAAAATAGAATGTTTTTACAATCCGACCGATCTATAGGCGAGATGCCCCAGACCGACGGACGACACACTTACACAAGGCGCCGGCTCTACGGCGGTGCTTCGGGGGTTGTACGACTACTGAACCGAATGTGCGACAGAGATGCTGAGACGATCTAGCTAGTCCGGCGTCGGAACGAAGCCCGTCGACGCTGCGAGGCGCGCCCGACGACTACCGCGCTGCGGAAACAAAACCTGGAAGGCCTGCTTCGCGGGACGAGGCTCGCTGCTGCGCAGGCTCGGTGGAACGCGTCGTGGACGGCAGGGTCGGGCACGTCGGTGGAGGGCCGCCCAGTCAGCTTGCTTAGCATGACCCGTTTTGCCTGCAGCTCCGGCTGCGGCTCCCGAAATTTCGATTTTGCTGCAAGGCGGGCGCTCCGCCGCGGCAACCAGTCATCACCTCGCTCCGCTCTTGTCACATGCGCACGCGGCGGGGTGGGGATGAGAGGCTCCTGCAGAGGTAGACGCAGAGAGTCGAGGAAGGCGTGCAGTGCCGCGCCGCTAGGCCCCGCAGGCTCGGCAGCAGCAGGTGTAGGAGCGGTAGCCGGATCAGCAACAGCAGCAGGGCAAAACGACAGTCGCGCCCCCGGCGTCGTCAGAGGCCCCAGCTGCCACTGCGTCCTCAACCAGAGCTTCCGCAGCAACCAGCGTCGCAACCGCTGCGGGAGGTACTGGGGGTGAGGCAGGCGCATCCTCACCAACAGCCTCCACCGCCTCGGCGGAGGAAGGCCGGCGTGGCGAGCCCACCGCACCGACGACCTCGCCATCCTCACCAGCCTCCCCGGGCGCCTCGCCAACCGCGAAGCAGAGACGGGTCATGCGTAGTGGAGACAGGGGCTCCGGCAACGACGACCGGGAGGCAAGAGTGGGGGTAGGCGGGCATGCGACGAAGGCGGCGGCAAGCTCATCATCCATCGGGTCAATCCGGATGGGAGGCTCTTCACACAACTCATCTGACAGCGGGTTGGTAGCGCCGACAGCGTCGTTGGCGAAGGCAGTGGCCTCCCCTGAGTGCTTGCCTCGACGCCGCCGCCGACAGGCGACCGCAACGACCCGCTGAGTGGCCCCAATCGAGCCACCAAGAGGGCGCTGAACAGCAGTCGTGATGGTCGGAGGCACCGGACAGGGGATCCGCCCGATGAAGACCACGGGCGGATCCGGGGCGCCAGTAACCGCGCGGCCACCACCACCAAAATGGTGGGCGCGCGGGGCAGCGCAGCAAAGGTCCCGTGCTTGCCGAAGACAGGGCTTCTGCGTGCGTTCAACAGAGGGGGGTCGAGGTGGACGGCGACGACGAAGTGTGCAGTCCCTCGCCCGGTGCCTCGTGTTGGGGCAGAAGAGGCAACGGGTAGGAGAAGTGCACTGGGCGGCGACGTGACCCCTCATCAGGCAGTTGAAGCATAAACCGACGAGCGGGGTTGGCACTGGCCGCCGGCGACGAGGGGGATGCAGGGCACGGCGGCGCCCACGCCGACGACGCTGTACAAGAGTGAAGCCGTCGGCATCGATAGGCGCGGCCGCACGAGGGGCACGCCGCAGAGGCTGCCATCCGTCCTGGCCCGGCGTGGTGGCGTGGCGGAGCTTGCCGAGCCGGAGATGCGCCGGTTGGCGCCCCGCTTCCGGCCGCTGGAGGCGCTGGTGTGCCGTCAGCCGGGGCTGCGGGTCGGGGCCGAGCCGCAGGTGGGGCGCTCGCTGCCCCGGGCCCGGCGGCGCTGCGGTTGAAGGCGAAGTCGCCCTCCGGTGACGCTTCCGCTGCCGGCGTCGGCGCCGAGGCCGCCCGGAAGAGGAGGAGGAGACGTCTGCCCCCGCGGCTGAGGAAGAGAGAGGCGAACCTCGCCGGGCGGCGCCGTCCGCACCGGTCGTGGCCGCGGCCAGGGCAGCTGGCGGCGCCTGCACGCAGCCACCTGGCCCCTGCGCGCAGCCGGCCGAGGCGCTCCATGCCTCAAAGCCGTCCGGGCTGGGGCACAGGTGGTCAGGCATCCCGCAGACAGACGTGTCATCGTCGTCATCCACCCACCGGCGGAACTTGGAACGCCCCGCCGAGCAACCGCCAGGATGGAACGGCGCGGCAAGGGGAGACAAGGTGGATGACGAGCTCGGTGCGGGGGCAGATGGGTTGACGAGGAAGGCGTCGAGGGCGGCGATACCTGCTTCCTTGGTTGTTTCGTCGTCGTCGATATCGTCCTCCTCCTCGTCCTCAGGAACGTCCTCGACGAGGACCGGCATCTCATCCACCGGCGACGGGGTTGGGGCGGCGGCGGTGACGAAGGCCGCCAAGCCATCCCCGGTCGTCGTATCAGCGCCCCCGGCAGTGCCTGGAACCGCTACCTCGACCCGAGCCAAGGTGTCCATCACCTCCAGGCTCGAGGAAGCAACGGCATTAGGCGAAGCCGGGCGGGCTGGTGGTGGTGGTGTGCCAGGGGCGGCGGACAGGGCCATCCCGGCCACCACGACCGCCGGCGGCGGCGGCGCCTGGAGCTCCAATGCTCGGGCGCCCGCCCCACGGACACCGGCGGCCCCAACAGTCGTAGCAGGGGAGGAGGGTGAAAGGAGGCGTGTCCGCGGCGGCCGGCGCGGCAGGTCGTAGCGGCGGCGGCGCGCCCGCCCGTGCGCGCGGCCGGGGACGTGGAGGGGGCGAGAAAACGAGGAGCAGCTGCGAGCACGCGTGCGGGCCCCCATCACCGCCGGCAGGGCCACTCCGCGGGGGAGTGGCTGCGCGCATGGGGGAAGGGCCAGCAAGGTCGGCGGGCCGAGATGTGCTGATGTACTCGGACGGCGGCGTCACGGCTCCTGTTCCCGCACGCGAAGGTGAGGGGGTCGGGGACGGTGGAGACGACGCCCGGGCGTGCTCTCCGCAAGCAGCTAGCACCTCGACGTCCACACCAGCGCCGCTGCACCCCGCAGAAACGCCCACCGGGATGGAGCCCTCTGCCGGCGACGACGTCCTCGCAGGCTGCGCCGGCCACACAACAGCGACGACTTCACCGGCCCCAGCACGCAGCGGGGAGGCAGCCGGATGAGAAGCCACGACGGGCGACCCCATCCGCAGAGCAGCAGCACGCGAGGACGACGACGACTCAGACCGCCGGCTGCCCACAGCGCCACTCGACGGGCGGCCATCACCAGGGGAAAAGGACCCACCAAATTGTAGATCCTGACGAGGAGAGAGCGGATCTGAAGATTGGAGGAGGATTTTGGCTGGATTTGTGGAGGATTCTGGTGGATTTTGGTGGTTTTGTGGAGGGGGCGGCTGAGCGCCTGAGGGGAACGGGTGGAGCGGTAACGGCTCCATAACTCCCTCCTCTCTCTGTTAGGCGTTAGCACTCGAACACGCCTGGATAGAGGCCAGGGACAAGGCCAAGGTCGGCGCCGCCCTGCTGAAGTGCTAACCACCAATGCCCGCACCGACGCCTGCAACGGTTGCCGACCTTCATGGTTGTAAGGAGGAACATGCACCACACCGCGTGTGGGAGGAGTGACACACTGTGCTGGTTTGTTTTTGACTTCTCGTTCTCTCTCTCTTTTGCATGTGTTGCAAACAATGGATTGGAGTGAATGTTTCAATTCCTATGAAATGGCTAGCCTGCTATAGGATTCCATAGGAAAGGAATTGATCCAAACATACGCACTAGGCCAAACGGGCTGCTCGGCACTGGCACGACCAGGCACAATACAGCTAGGCACGCCATGCCGTGCCTGATAGTGCGATAGTCCAGGCACGGCACTATGAAACCTAAAGCCTGCCGTGCTGTGTCATTGGGCACGTTGCATAGGTTACTATGGGTGCTTATACGCATATATAATAAATATTAGTGTTTTTGTATATTCAGCGTAGCTGCAGAGCAGCCGGATTGCATCGCTGTTGCATGGGTTTTTTGTATGCATGGACTGATTGGTGTGTTTTCCCCACATACGCCGATGGCATCCTAGCAATATCAACATGTTTGAAACTCGATCGACGTCTAGAACAGATAAAGATCCAAGAATACGCTCATTTTTACAAAAACAATGCGTACACTGTTCTCGTTGCAGAAGGAAAGCAAACACACGCTCTCTACACATTTAATTTTCCGATTTCCATTATATTTTTACCCGGCCGCATTTATGCGTTCCAGCCGTGCTCGTCGATCGTCAGTGGCAGCATCGACATGAACTGCTGCATCTCCAGGTTGAACTCGTCGTCAGTGACGGCCGAGGACGGCCCCGGCGACGACGGCGTTCCGGTGCCGAACCAGGCCCCTGGCGGCGGCGACATGGCGAACATGTCGGCGATCCCCACCTCGCTCGCCGTCCTCCTCCTCGCCGGCCTCACGGCCTCTGAAAACGCATCATCGGTTCCCCGATGCAATGCAACGACATTGTGAGATCGACGACGATCATCGTGTGTGTGCCACGTCGCGGCATGGGGATGTGAGCGACAACTGACCGAAGGTGAAGTCCCATGTCGCGCCATGGTGGATGTCCTCTCCCGGAGCGCAGTGCGGGTGCGGGTGCGCGTGCGACGTGACGTCGCCGTCGCTGCCGCCGCTGTGGACGGGCAGCATCGTCGTCCTGGACCCGGCCGGCTCGCGGTAGGAGAGCGCGGGCATGGAGGCGACCTTGACCATGCTCGGGTTGGGCCGCATCAGCAGGTGTTCGTCGCCGATCAGCATCGACTCCAGCAGCCCGCTACCGGCGCCGCTCATGCTTCCGCTGCCGCTGCTGGATGTGTCGAATTGTTGGCTCGAAGGGAGCTCCGGCGCCTGCGTTCTGGCTGTCGGCAGTGGCGGCAGGCCGGAGGAGACGATGCCGCATTGGCCGCCGAACGCCGCCGCGATGCCGGCGTCCTGGTGGAACGCCGCCGGCTGTTGCTGCTGACCGCCGCCGAGGTGTTGGAATTGGAACACCTGCATCTGGTTCAGGAGCGGGTAGTTCTGGTTGATCAGCGACGAGTGCGAGGCCGTGGCCGTGGGCGGCGGCATGGTGGGCGCCAGCGCGACGAACGGGTTGCCAGCGTCGAAGAGGACCGGCGGCGGCGGCAGCTGAAGACTGGCGTGGGCGTTGGCGGCGTCGGCGTCGGCGATGACGCTCTGCGCGCGGAGTAGCGCGATCTCCCGGTCGAGGTCCGGCGGGTAGAGCGGCTGGCACGCGCGCTGCCGGCGCTTGAGGCGCGTGTTCCAGTAGTTCTTGATCTCGTTGTCCGTCCTCCCTGGGAGCTGCAAAAGAAAGACGATGATGAGTTCTTCACGCACGGCGTGCATGGCGGATCGGAATTCCGCAAGAAACAGATAGGGCAAGAACTCACGTAGGAGGAGATGCGCGCCCACTTGTTGCCGTAGAGGCCGTGGAGGAGGAGGATGTGGCGCTCCTCCTCGTGGGAGAAGGGGCCCTTGCGGAGGTTGGGGCGGAGGTGGTTGGCCCAGCGGAGGCGGCAGCTCTTGCCGCAGCGCTGGAGCCCCGTCTCCCGGCGAACGGCGTTCCAGTTGCCCTCGCCGTGCCGCCGCACGTGGTCCTGCAGCACCTTGTCCTCCGCATCCGTCCACGGCCCCTTCTTCAGCCCCCCGCGCCCGCCGCTGCCTCCTTCCACGCCGCCGCCATTCTTCGCCATCGTCGTCGTCGTCCCGTCCGTCGTCACCTCACCCTCTCGTATTTTCTTTATGGTGCGGGCGGCGTGGCCTTCTCGATCTCCTCCCCTCTCAGCCCCGGGACCAGGGCAGAGAGCGAGAGCGAGAAGAGCACGGCGGTCACCGTCCCCTCCGGCGAAAGATGCTGCTGCGCCTATCTAGGCCGGAGCGCAGCGCGCAGCCATGCAACGCGACGCAACCGCGCGCGCCGGCGGGTTGCTGATGCAGCTGGGAAGAACGAACGGGCACGGCTGATGGTGGTCGTGGGGGGCGATGGCCTTCCGCCCCTGGGCCGGCGGAGGAAGGGAGGGGACGGAAGGGCGAATGGAAGGGTGAGAGGCGAGGTTATGGCCGGCGGCCAAGCGCGCGGGGGTGCGGGGCGGACGGGGGGAGAGGGGTGATGAGGTACGTGGGCGGTGCAGCTCCCGGATCGCCCCGCGAAGCGCTCGTCGCCGCGCCGATTTCCGCGGCGGCGTCCGTTCGCGTGCATGGCATCTGCGTGCGCGTGGAAAGATACGTTCTTCCAAGTTTAGGACCGTTCGAGACTAAAAAAAAAGGGCCGTTTGCTTGGCATCGGCGAGATCGCCGGAGCTTCCACCCAGTCCAGAGTCGTGTCCGGCTATGTAGGCCGGCCTACGACGACTCTCTCGCCCATTCTCTTTAGGCATCGTCGATCTGCTGCTTCTAGATGAAATTGCTAAAAATCTACAATGAGGTTTATTTGTATTGCATTGCATGGCCGATCGAGTCTTTACTCTTTAGACAAGGCCTAAACAAACGATGCTCCGTTGTGCACACAAATATATCTAATGTTGGCTGTAAATAATTAGTCAAAATTACATAATGTGCAAGGAGTTTTTTTGAGAAAATTTTCTTTTAAGATGGTGGATTTTCTTTAGAAATAAAAATCCTATAAGAATTAAGGTTTGTGTTTAGCCATAGATCGATTCGCATAATGATGAGGCTAAGAGAGGACAAATGGATGAGATCAAGAGTGTGGATTGTATATTATTGTTACAAACAACACACACAAGAAGTTGTGTGAGGTAACCGAGGGGTTGATTTTTTTTTTCTCACTCACATAAAAGGTTTTTGTGCGTCTTTATATTAAGTAGAGAAATATTTTAATACAACATGCCTTAACGGCATCCTATGGGGTCAAAAGAGTTGTACATGGACGATTGTTGGGAAAAGGCATCTCAGCAGCGGAGACATGGCATGAGCCTATGGTCAATTGACCCCCATTTATCTTGTTTACTACGGTTGTCTTTGCTTGTTACGCAGGTTTGGATCGGAGGTATTGGGACCGCCGGCGGAGACCATGCCGGCCTGCGCGCGTCGAGAAGGTCTCCGGTCGCCATCCGGAGACAACAGCCGGCATCCCGACCTCGGGCCTCCGAGCGAGAGGTAGCGAGCCGGAGGCGGAGACCCTTGGCCTCGGCCACCGGCGGAGACCATGCCGGCTGCGCCGAGAAAGTCTCCGGTCGCCATCCGGAGACAACAGCCGGCATCCCGACCTCGGGCCTCCGAGCGGAGGTAGCGAGCCGGAGGCGGAGACCCTTGGCCTCGGCCACCGGCGGAGGCACCGGACGGAGGCGCAAGCCTCCGATCCCGAGCGGAGATACCGGGCAGCGGCGGAGACGACGGGACGGAAGCGGAGACATCCGGTGGCCCAAGAGGCGGCCCGCCCCGGCCCGGAGCGAGGAGGACATCACACGCCTAGGAGGCCCGGGAAGGGTCCAGCGGGCCCATCGGCGCAACGGCGGACGATCTTGCCCCGTCGACCCCACCCGGCGAGTCTTAAAATTAGGGTTTCCCCGTCTCCCCTTTGGGGTTGTAATGTCTTTTCATATTGGGAGCCGGACCGGCTATAAAAGGAGCCCCCAGTCCCTGTTGTAAGTCAGGATTCCCTGGAGTGGAAGAGCTTCCTCTCTTCACACTCTAGCATTGTAACTGTGATTACGATTGAATATAAAACCTGCTGGAACCGTGTTCCAACAGTTGGCGCCCACCGGTGTGTCTGGCCGAGAATATCACTCACAGATGCCAACAAGAAAACAGATAGCGGCCGCTGCCGCTCGACGAAAACGTGCCGCCGCGGGGACGGAGACACCCGCGGAGGCACCTGAACCACCGCGAAGGGGCAGACCGCGAAGGTCCGCCCGAAGCACGTATGCCTCCGAGCAGGCAACCGAAGATGAGCAGAACAATGATGACCACGGCGAAGATGAACAACCTCCGGCAAGCCAGGACGGCGATCAGCACCAGGAAAATGAGGTAAGTCGGCTGAGAGCCGAAATGCAGCGCATGGAAGCAGAACGAGACAGGCTGAGAGCAGAGCAAGCAGCTACGCACAGGGCAATACACACCTCCCAGCAAGCAGAGGAGATTAGGCAGCAAATGGCAATATTGCAAGCGGAGATTCAGAGCATGCAACCCATAACAATGCATCAAAACAATACTATGACAACCCCACAACTCAGCCAATACATGGCCGCAACACCCCCAGAGATACCTCAGATCATGGTTTACCAGAGGACGTTCGACCCGAAATCCCCACTGTCAGAAGGCCTACAGAAAGCACCGTGGCCTCCGGGTTACAAGCCCATGGTCCTGCCTAGGTACAATGGAAAAACAGATCCACGGCAGTTCCTGATGAGTTTTGAGGCGGCAGTCGCCTCCGCGGGAGGAAATGACAGTGTCCTAGCCAAATCCTTCGTTATCGCCGCAGAGGGCGACGCACTGACATGGTACTCCATGCTGCAGCCTAGCACAATCTACTCATGGGAGAACCTGAGGGACAAGATAATCGCCAATTTTAAAGGATTCTCAAGCGAGTCATTGTCGTCGGCGGACCTGTTCAGCAACAAACATGACAAGGGGGAACCGTTGAGGGATTATTTCCAGAGATTCTTACACCTCAGGGCGAAGGCGCCAGACGTGCCAGACAGCGTCGCAATAGAGGCAGCAATTAAAGGTCTCCGCATTGGACCCTTCGCAAGCCACTTAGCGAGAGAAAAGCCAGCTACCATGGAAAAGCTGCATGAAGAGTTCGAAAAATACTGCAGATCAGACAATGACCTCCGGAAAAGACTGGATGAAGGAGAAGGCCAGAGCAAAAGGTATTCCGGTAGGAACAACAATAGAGACAACAGGTCCTATGACAGGCAGAATGCTCAGCAAAGGCAAGTCTTCAATGTGCAAAACAGCCAGCCTCAACGTTCGGCAGACAAGGAGCCAGGGAACGGCCAAGACACAAAGGCTCAGAATAACCAGAATTTCAACAAGAGCAAGTCGAAGAACTGGAATAGGAACCAGAAACCAAGAAGGCATTATTGTATCTTCCATGGGGAAGAAAAGGGGCATAGCACCAAGGAATGCCCCGAAACCAAAGAAACAATGGATCGGATGAAGAACAAGCAACGGCCGCCTCCACCTGCCCGGAGCCAACCGGACAAGTGAATCACACCTTCACCACACAACACCATCGGCGGTACAACCCAAGCTATCCAGGGTACACTAACAGTGTCTTCCCTCGCGAACGTCGCACGCGGCACTATCCACCGTCCCTACCGGATGGCGGCTGTGCGGTACCGGATGTCTCGACGGCAACCGGGCACCCGTCGGAGCGGAGAGTGCGATCACTTATGTCAACACTCAACCCCCACGATATCCATGGTAGAAACACCTCGGTCTTCACATCAACGGCGCGAGGCGACGCGCATTACCTCCACCTCCGCAACAAAGGCAATTCGAGGCACTACCAAAGCACCTCCGCAGCGGTCACCCGCCCCTTGACCATGCCAAAGGCTGAACCTCCGATTGAGAATCGATGAACCCCCACTCGCTTCCGCCCACAATAGGAATGATACTACCGATAGCCGGCGGTTCAGCGATGGAATTCGAGACAAAGAAACAGAAAAAGATCACCTCCGATTGGTGAATAATGTGGTCAGTGCGGGAGCACACCGAACAACGAGAATGGTCTAAGGCCCAAATCAGTTTTTCGAAGAGGACCTCCGATTGGAGAGTTACCCTCACACCGACGCGATGGTCATAAAAGCAAATGTGGCGATGGGAGATAAACGAATCTTGGTTGACTCGGGAGTTCGGCGGATATCATCTTCGCAAGTGTGTTCGATCAAATGAAGCTCGCGGAGTCTCACCAGAACCACCGAGATACACCTCGATAGGATTCGGAGGAAGAAAGATTCACGCCCTCGGAAAAATTTCCCTACCCGTGTCTTTTCAAGATGGGGACAACGCGAGAACGAATACATCACCTTTGATGTAGTAGACATATATTACCCATACAATGCAATCCTAGGAAGAGGATTCGCAAACAAGTTCAATGTGGCAATCCACATGGGTTACCTTTGCATGAAAATACCAAAGACCGCATGGAATAATCGCGGTTCGAGGAAGCCGAAGGAAGCCGGGGAACATAGAGAGAGCAATATACAAGGCCCACTGAGAAACATAAACACGGTGGCATCGGATGAGCCACCGGATATGCCCGGAGGAAAGACGGACATGAAGGACCGGGGAGGACACAATAACGGTGCCCCTTGACGAGGCGGTGCCAAATAGGAAGGTTACGATCGGAGCAAATCTATCGGAAAAGAACGGACGAATTAATCACCCTATTGTCCAAAAACGAGATGTCTTTGCATGGTCGGCGAGAAGACCTTAAAGGAATCGGGAGAGACATAATCGAGCACACCCCGGATTTAAACGAGAACGTAAAGCCAAGGAAACAAAGGCGAGGAAAATGTCGAAGAACGAACCTTGGCCGCGAAGGCGGAGGTGCGAGAGGTTATTGGATGCAAACGTCATACGAGAGGTCAAATACTCGGAATGGCTAGCAAATGTGGTGCTTGTTCCAAAGAAGAATGGCAAAATGCGAATGTGCATCGACTTCACGACCAACAAGGCATGCAAAAAAGACCCATTCCCGCTACCCGGAATAGACGCCTCGGTTGATAAGGCCGCCGGATGCAAAAGATTCTCCCTCCCGGACTGTTTTTCGGGATATCATCGTCCGCTCGGGAAAGAAGACGAGGAAAAGACAAGTTTCACTATACCAACTGGAACCTATTGCTTTGTGCGAATGCCCGAAGGGCTCAAGAACGCAGGTCGACCTTCGCAAGAATGGTACAAGCCGTACTACGGTCTCAGTTGCAGAGAAACATCATAGCCTACGTAGATGACATTGCCGTGGTAAGCAAAGAACCGGAGAACCATCTCGAAGATCTCAAGGAAACCTTTGCAAACCTTAGGGAGGCCGGATTGAAGCTAAACCCAGAAAAATGTGTCTTTGGAGTCAGCAAGGGAAAAATGTTGGGATACGTCGTCGGACCCGAAGGTCTCAGGGCCAACCCAGACAAAACAAAAGCCGTTCTGGCCATGCCCGAGCCATCAAACAAAAGAGAGGTCCAGCGACTCACAGGAAGAATCGCGGCATTGAACAGGTTTATCTCCAAATCAGCTGAACGCAGCCTCCCCTTCTTCAAGGCACTCAAGGCCAACGAAAAGTTTGAATGGGGACCGAGCAATCGAAGCTTTCGAGCGCTCAAGAAATACATGGCCGAGGACCTAATGGTGGCAGCCCCGAATAGCGACGAGCCACTCCCGTTGTACGTGTCGGCATCGCGGGGGGTAAGTGCGGTACTCGTGCAAGAGAGACAGATAAATGGTAGCGGGTGCGGCGGCCGATATACTATGTGTCCGAGGCATTGCAAGGAGCAAAGCTGAATTACACGAGAGATTGAAAAGATAGCATATGCGGTAATCACGGCTTCAAGGAAGCTAAAGCACTACTTTCAGACCACACTATTCGATACCGACAACGCAGCCGGGCGAGATCCCGAACAACAAAGAAGCCTCGGGAAGAATTGGCAAGTGGGCTACGAGTCGTCTCGGTTCGAGATCAAGTTTGTTGCAAGAACAAGAATCAAGTCGCAAGCACTAGCGGACTTTCTCTCGAATGGGTGCCAACAAATACCTCCGAATCAAAATCGGAGGTATCCCACTGGACACTTTACACGTATGGTGCCCGGGGAGTCCAGGGGCCGGGGCCTCCGCAATTTTGTTTTCACCATCGAGTCGGGACAAAATATGCAGCTAGACTATGCTTCAAAGCAACAAACAATACAGCAGAGTATGAAGGTGTCATATTGGGGTTGACAAAAGCAAAGGCACTCGGGGCCACTCACGTGCTGGTAAACACAGATTCACAGTTGGTAGCAGGACAAGTGGAAAAAGAGTACACAGCAAAGGAACCGGAACTCGCAAAATACTTAGAGGTCATGAGAGGCCTTGAAAAGAGATTCAAAGGGTTCACCCTCAGGCATATACCGAGAGGAGAAAACATGGAGGCTGATGAGTTGGCAAAGGCAGCAGCAAACAAGCTTGACATGCCGGCAGGCACCTTTTACCAAGAGCTACAGCAACCAGCCACGGCCAGGTTAAACAGAGCATTTGCGGAGGTACTACTGATTCACTCCGAAGACTGGAGGCAAGCAATCATAGATCAAATCAGTGGCAATCATGTAACATCAGATGAAGCCAGCGCGGCGAGACTGGCGGCTCGAGCAAGAAGCTACACCGTAATAGAGGGGCAGCTGTTCAAAAAGGCATAGTGCAACCACTACTCAAATGCCTAAGCAATGAAGAAGGCCGGGGAACTCCTACGCGGATTCACGCAGGATTTGTGGATCCCACATAGGCCCAAGGGCATTATCGCAAAGGCAATTCGCCAAGGTTTTTACTTGGCCCACTCACATCAAAGATGCCCTACGCATAGTGAAGACATGCGGCGCTTAAAACTTCTCTCCAAACCAAAGTAAGCCGGGGGAGTCACGGCTCATCCCACCAACATGGCCTATGCGAGATGGGGTATGGACCTCGTTGGGCCGCTCCCGCCGCTCAAGGAGGTAGTAAGTATGCGGTTGTGGCGATCGAATATTTTACAAGGTGGATCGAGGCCAAGCCACTATCAACCATCACCTCGAAACGGTAAAAAAATTTTACGCGAGAACATAGTGTGCGGTTCGGTGTCCCAAGAACCCTAACAGTAGATAACGGAAAGCAATTCGATTCGACAAGTTCAAAGAGTACTTGCGAAGCATTGGTACTCGGGCGGCCTTTGCATCGCATACCACCCGGAGAGCAACGGGGCGGTTGAGAGGTCCAACGATCATATTCTCGGCAATCTCAAAAACGCTACACGGCTCGAAGAAAGGAAAATGGGTCGAGGAGTTGCCTAAGGTCGTGTGGTCTCACAACACCAACATCTCACGAGCCACCGGCTTCACACCCTTCAAGTTACTATATGGGGAAGAGGCTATGATGCCGGAAGAGTTAAGAAACCAAAGCCTCCGGGTCACAAAACAGCGCTAGCGAGAAAATGAAGAATACAAAGAAAGAGATGATAGAGGCGAGAGAGACTAGAAGCCGTGGACAACATAATCAAGTACCAAAACCAAACGAAGAAGTGGAGGGATGCCAAAGTGGTAATCAAAGACATCAAAGAAGGAGACCGGGTCCTCCGCCGGAAACCAAATGCACCAAACGCAGGAAACCGCAACCAAAGTGGGAAGGACCCTACCTAGCTCACCAAGCGGAAGGAAAGGATCGTTCTTCTTACGGGATGAAAATGGGAAAGTATCAACCCACACTTGGAATGTGGACAACCTCGGGAAATACTACATCTAGAATGTAGGGAACCTCCGTAAATCTATAAGCGGAGGCATCCGGTAGATCATTTTCATGTTTCTTTTCTTTCCCTTCAAACCGGATTGCACTCTTTTCCTCACGCGGGGACTCCTTATCGGAGGTGAGGTTTTTAACGAGGCAACTCCGTTGTAATCAACCTCTCGCAATATATAAAGAGGGCCCCGAGAAACGACGGAATGCAAAGTCGCGGCCGGCAACGCAGCCGCAATATTCGACGGTGCTTTAAGCATCGGAAGAGGTCACTTCAAACTTCGCCTTGACCGGCGGACCTCAAAAAGATTTGTAAGCGACCTCCAAAAAGGTTGAAAACCCTTGGAAAAAGACCCGATCGAGGCACTAAGGGGTACAAAAAGCCAAAAAAGGCATCACCAAAATCGGAAAAAGACCCGGCAAGCGGCTAGGGCACCGATATTAAAGCAAAGATCGCTTGATCGCCTGGCGGCTTCTCATGCCTCCGCAAGATCGGCGGAGGCATGCCAAACACGAAAACCGAAAATTGAAGAAATCGGAGCAATCTAATCGTCATAAGCAAAAAAGGCAACCGGAAACAAAGAGAAGGTAACACGGCGGCCGAGCAAGCCACTCCGAGTCCATTAATTTGCATACAAATATGAAATCAAGGCTACAAGAATCACCAATGCCCTAGCTCCAACTAGTGTAGACTCTAGAGAAGGTGTGCCACCTCTTACTATTACAATCGGCAAACGAGCCCGCAAAAGAGCAAAGAGCGCCGCAATTCTCCATCTCCGAGAAGGGGGAAGCCTTAGCACCGACGGACTTCGGCTCCCGGTACCCAAAACACAAACCGCCAACCGATACACCTCGGACTAGCCCGCCCCACTACACACCTCGAAGAATAGGCCAAGTAGCAAGCACGGTTGTATTCGTAGCCGGATACCACTCCGACCTCTCGACGAAGAGCGACACACCATTGTGATATAGCTATTACGAATTCTTACTCGCATCGGCTCAAGTGCATCTAACAAAGAAGACCATGCTCTCACTAAATCAAAATCTGGCGAACACTACCCCAAATGACCAAGCATCACCAAAATCCATAAGCCTTATATAGCCCTAGGGAGGAGAAAGGTAAATAAATGCCTTGATCTCGCAATCTAATGCATTAAAGGAGCAAGATCTCGTACCATAACTCATAGTAGCAATCAAGCTCATTCAAACCGCAGTACCATCGCTAGCGGTTGTTTTGGTCCTCGAGCAATCAAGAGAGCATATCACGAGAAATCAAACACAGGATCCACAAAGATTTACTAAGTGTACCAAAGAGGTCGAGACATTTAATCCAATCGGCCATGCCAAGGCCTATAAAAGGAAGGCGCTTCCGATCCACCCCCAAAGATCACACAAAGCACGTATCAAGAGTAGGGGGATGGAGGCCGATGTATATTTACAAGAGTTCCACGAAGTAACGAGAGAGACAAAGTGTAAGAATTCGTAGGCGAGAGGGCCACATAGACCAAAATGAACACCACCCTTTTCTTAAGAGCATGCACCAATGAGCCTTGCCTCGGGGAAGAAAACGGGATAGGGGGACACCGCGTAAGAATTCGTAACGTCCCCTATCCCGGTCAAAATCACGCAATGTAAGGGTGGAATATCACGTGAAAGTGAGCCGAAGACGGGTGGTACCCAGTCACAAGTTGAGAGTCCCCATTAGCAAGGGACCATGTCCAATTAGCTACAGTTGGAGAAAAGGCAGCACTAAGAACCTAATCTCCATGCCTTAGCATGGAACCATGTAACCTAACAAACGCCCATTCAAAAATATCAATAAAAGGTACCCGACAAAATGCCTCCGGAATCGACTAGTAACCTCCGCGCGCAATTCAAACGTAGTATGGACTAACATTGCAGCGCGCGAAGACAAGTTCAAAAACTACGTCTTAGCAAAGACAAGACCTCCGTCTTAACACCTTAGCTCAGAATCAGGTAACACTGGCATATAACACAAAAAAAACACGTATACGATAATCTAAGATTTCTTCCATAGCCTCCGCGCATGAAATGAATGCGTCTGAGTTCCATTACACAAAGGCAAATCTCAGGAAAAAGACCAAGAATAAACAAATACATAGCCTCCGAAAAGAAAAAGGCAACGAGAAAAAAAAACATCTCATGAGAAAAACCGACGAGCGCCAAATTCAAGGACCCCTCCATGCTAGCGACCCAACGAAGGTGTCGCGCCTATCGTCCAACTGAGCGCGAACAAATTCAAACATATCATCAACGCTGCGATGAGGGAACACTGATCGCCAGCAATCCCACAGAAAACCGCTAACGTAGACACCATCGCCCATAAGGGTTGCGGGTTCCACCTCCCGCACGTGCCCAAAATCGGAGACTGCGCAGGAGGATTGACCAATAAGTTTCATTTACAATACGCGCACCCCAGCGCCACAAAAAAAGTAACAAGTGTTTTTACACCGAGACACGTAAAAGTAAAATCCTAGTCTACCTCCTCCCGCGGACGTCGTGGGCCTCGGCTCTATCGGCATCTCCATCTTGCCTCTCTTGTAATGTCTCCGCGGAGGACTAGCGCGAGCTTCGGTGTGTGCCCGGGTCTCCGACGAACCTCCGCCTCGGCTGAATCCTCGCCGGAGACACGGTTGCTCGAGGAACCCGAGAACCTCCGCCGCGGCTGGTTGGGAAGGCTCACCAAGGACGGGGACACCTTTCATCACAAGCCTGGTGTCCGGCCTCCGGCGGCAGCCTTAAAGACACAAAAATATTAGCTTCGTGAAGAAGCAAAAGAAAAGATAAACATAAAAGACAAAGGAAGACAAGTTTCACCTTCCGCATCGCGTGAGCAAGAAGAACGGCTTCCGCCCAGCCAAAAGGCACCCGAAAGACTTCAAGAATTTTTGAATGGTCTTGCGGATTGGGCGGGAAGTCTCCCGAGCTCGAGGAATCGGAGATCTCGGTAGACCAACAGCGCTAATGTCCAGACCTCCGCGAACCAAGCTCTTAATTAAACCAGTGGCGGAGGCCTTTGCCGCAAAATCGGACACGCCTCCGACGAATAGGGACAGCTTCGCCGCATTGGATTTGATCCAAGACATCAATCCACCGCGCACGGTTAGCGGGAAGAGGAGAGGCAACACCACCAAACTCTTCAAGTGCGATGCATATGTCTCCGCAATTTCGCACCGGCAACCCCGATCTCCTCGATCTCCGCAGCCAATCCCTCCGCCTCCTTCCGAAAGGTCTCCGCAGCCTTTTCCATCGAGGCCGGGCCGGGTGCGGAGGTTCTCGACACCTCCGTGGCTTTATTGGCACGCTCAATTGCAACGTCCTTGGCTTCATTAGCAGATTTGAGCCTCACTTCCAAATCCTCAACCTCCTTCTTCAGGGCCTCCGATTGCTGGAGAGCGGTTTCCAAGTTAGAAACTTTGGCCGCGAGGTCAGTCTTCTCGCGGCCAAGGGTCTCCACTTCTCCCTTCGGGGCCTCAATGGCTCGCGTCCGTGGGCAAGTTCCACAGGCTCCTCGGTGCTCAATAGCGAAGGCCATGTGATGCGTCTATAGACAAAATAATAAAGTGAGAAAAAAGCAACAAGGAAAAGATTAAAAGGTCAAAAGCCCAAAGCACACTCACCATACAAGTGGTGCTCCGGTTGAAGGCGCGGGGGAGAAGGCGTTCGTAGGGCAGCGCATCAAGGTAGTTGTCAACTTGGGCCGGGATCAAAACAAAAACCATAGGGAAAATGATCATGAGTACAAGCCCGCAATGTACCCAACCTCGCGGAGACAAAGCAGTAAAGTAACATGACAAAAACCTCCGTAATGCTCGAAAATATCATGAACATTCAAACCCCACGCACCAAACGTAGCGGAGGCATCGAAAGAGAAGCGAAGACACATCTTAGCAAAGCCAATCGTGCAATCAACGTGTGAGCTAAAAATAAGACAAGAGTAAAGAATCTTTACCTCCAGAAGCACGAGCGGCGGAAGTAGAACCTCCGCCCGTAGGCGGAGTCCCGTGCACCACGTGCCGGAACACGCGCGCCAAATCAACACCGGAGGAGGCCTCATGCTCCCAAAGAATACCGGCAAGCTCGGCTATAGAATAAAAAGGTTAGAAGTCTTCTCACCCTAAGAAAAAAAAAAAGAGAGGGGAGTGGTGTCCAAGAAACTTAGCCAAAGTCAAAAATTTTTTTTTTTTAACTTACGAAGAGAAAGCCCGCCCACCGGACCTTTGTCACCGTGAACGGAGGCCCGCCCTTCACCGGAGGCCTGCCCGGCAGCTGCCTTGTCAGACACCTTATGGCCAGGACTCCCAACAAAATCATCATCGGAGATGTCGTCGGGGATATCACGAACCTGGTGAGCCGGAGAAAGCGACGCCTCAGGGTCCCCGGCCTCTTCGTCCCCCTTCGCTTCTTCCTCTTCTTCACCAGCCTCACCGTCTTCAGAGCTAGACAGCTCGGCAAAAGCGCTGGGGAAGGGATGAACGGACACCTCCGGTGAGGGGACCCGCGCGGAAACAGAGGGGCGTGAAGCCACCTTCGCCTCCGCTGTAGGTGAGGGCTTAGCGGACGCTACCGCCTCCTTGGCAACCTCTTCTTCCCCGTCGTCACCTTGATAGCCAGCCTCAGAGGCATTGGGGGACGCAGATGCGGAAGCCTCAACAGCCTCCGGCTCGGAGGTCTTCTCCTTCTTGGAAGGCCCGCGGCCAACGCAAGAACGTTTCCTCTTTTTTGATGCCTCCGCCTTGACCGTAGCAACGGCGGCGGCATTCTTCAATGCTTTAGACTCTATCTTCCGGAGCACCTTGCCGGGGACAGGCCGGGAGGAATAGCGGATTTGAAGTTCTTCAAAGACGCGGTTCAGGCGTGGCATGAAACCAGCCTCCACCTTCCGCGCAAGGTATTCACGTTCGGAGACCTCTCCGATTAGCTCCACAACCTTCCTTTCAATACGATTAACAAAATTGGTCCCGGTCTCCCCTCGAGGTAAACTGAGACCGAAGACAGGGCACGGTATGCCCGCAGCTTCTCCGAAAACCGGCAACTCCTTCCGTACAATCTCAAACTTTGGCCTCTCCTTAGCCAAGGGCCAGCAGCCGGAGGCCACTATCTCCTCCAGAAGGTCGCGACCTCCGGAGTATTTGCAAGCCAAAGCGAAGGCCTTTCGGCAGACTTCTCGCGAGCGAGGCCGCAGCGGAAGACGCCGGAAGAGGTTTCAAATTGGTGTGCGGCTTCATCGCCGTCATAGCGGAGGCCGGGGGTACCTCACAATCTTATTGCCATCGTCATCCTCCCCGGTGACACCGATAGTCCGCACGTAGAACCAATACTCCATCCAATTGGCCGGCTCCCACTTGCCCTTTTGACACCACGAGATCTCCAATCGTTCATCCCGAAACCTTTTCGCCATAAAGGTACAGCCCCAAACGTGCTTTCACCTTGTCCTCACCAAACGACCGTGGTTGCTTCTCAGCTTCATAGTGCCTCACAAAGGCATTAACATCGATCTCTCCGCCATAAGACTCCACCGCCCGCACAAACTTGCTAAGGTTCAAGAAGGCATGAGGAGTTAGGTGGTGAATTTGAGCATTGAACTCCCCGTAACTCTCCTCGAAAAGGATGGGCCGGCGGCCGAAGGCCGCAAGTAAAGAAATCCTTGAAAACGACCGCATACCCCGGGCGGGGTTGGCTCGATCTCGACCCCGGAAGCTTGGCACGCCCGACCGGGATGACACCCCGTTGCTCAAGGTCTTCGATCATCGCCTTGGTCATCTTGCTAGGACCAAAATCGTAGGTAATAGCAGCCATACCTCCGGGCCGTGTGAAGGAATGAGGTCTTCGACGGAGGCTTCCACGTCGAGAGAGACTCTTCCGCATCTCTCGGCCTCCGCCGCAACAAGCATACACTTCTCAAAAAGATCAAGCCAATCTCCGACCTTCACTCTCTGAAACCGGGAATAAGGACCGGTGTAGCGATGGCGGAGGCAAGTGCGCCGCAGCGGAGGTGCCACGATGGAAATCGGAGGCAACCGTCGTATGCGGAGGTGGCACGAGAGATTGAATAGAAAACCACAGCTTGGGGTAAAAAACTATTACCGCCCCCCCTTTTATAGTGGCCGGACGGCCGGTCGTGGGGAGGACATCCCCCACGCCAACGGTAAAAAATCCAACGGTCGAAAAACCGCAGACCCCGGATCCAACGGCCGTAAAGAGAGAGAGAAGGAAAAAGAGAGAAAACCTTTTCGGACCCCGAAGTCTCCGTCCACCAAAGGCGAGCCGGGGGGTGGGGGGCCATGGTCTCCGCCGATCTAGCCAAGAGTTGATGGCCGGGCCCGCCTCCGCCGGACCTAACCCTCAAAGGGGAATGTTGGGAAAAGGCATCTCGGCGGCGGAGACATGGCATGAGCCTATGGTCAATTGACCCCCATTTATCTTGTTTACTACGGTTGTCTTTGCTTGTTACGCAGTTTGGATCGGAGGTATTGGGACCGCCGGCGGAGACCATGCCGGCCTGCGCTCGAGAAGGTCTCCGGCCGCCATCCGGAGACAACAGCCGGCATCCCGACCTCGGGCCTCCGAGCGGAGGTAGCGAGCCGGAGGCGGAGACCCTTGGCCTCCCGGCCACCGGCGGAGACCATGCCGGCTGCGCCGAGAAAGTCTCCTGGCCGCCATCCGGAGACAACAGCCGGCATCCCGACCTCGGGCCTCCGAGCGGAGGTAGCGAGCCGGAGGGGAGACCCTTGGCCTCCGGCCACCGGCGGAGGCACCGGACGGAGGCGCAAGCCTCCGATCCCAGAGCGGAGATACCCGGGCAGCGGCGGAGACGACGGGACGGAAGCGGAGACATCCGGTGGCCCAAGAGGCGGCCCGCCAGCGGCCCAGGAGCGAGGAGGACATCACACGCCTAGGAGGCCCAGGAAGGGTCCAGCAGGCCCATCAGCGCAACGGCGGACGATCTTGCCCCTGTCGACCCCACCTGGCAGAGTCTTAAAATTAGGGTTTCCCCGTCTCCCCTTTGGGGTTGTAATGTCTTTTCATATTGGGGAGCCGGACTGGGCCCGGCTATAAAAGGAGCCCCCGGTCCCCGTTGTAAGTCGAGATTCCCCGGAGTGGAAGAGCTTCCTCTTCACACTCTAGCATTGTAACTGTGATTACGATTGAATATAAAACCTGCTGGAACCGTGTTCCAACAACGATCAACCATTCCCTAGTTAAATGATATGATGCTACATTGGAGACTGATCTACCCGAATTACGATGCCGGATAGGAGAGTATGCCTCGGCCGCGAGCGGTGGCGGCGTCACCGCAAACACTGATCTACCTAAATTATAATGCCGGATAGGAGGGTATGCTTGGGCCGCCTAGTGGTGGCGGCACTGCTTGCGCAGACACTGATCTACCCGATTTGCAGCGCCAGATTGGAGGGTATGACCGGGCCGCGATCGGTGGCGGTGCCGCTTGCGCAGACACAGATGTACCCAAATTGCAACACTGGATAGGAGGGTATGCCCGGCTGTGAGCGGTGGTCCCACCGCTTGTACAGAAAATTATGTATCCGAATTGCAACGCTGGATAGGAGGGTACGCCCAGGCCGCGCGCGAGCGGTGGCGGCGCCACTTGCGCAGACACAGATGTACCCAAATTGCGACGCCGGATAGGAGGGTATGTCCGTGCTGTGGGCGGTGGCGCCACCGCTTGCACAAAAAATGATCTACCCAAATTGCGACGTCGGATAGGAGGGTATGCCCGGGCCGCAAGGCATAGCGCTGTTGCTTATCTTGAATTGTGACGCCGGATAGGAGGGTATGCCCGGGCCGCCGAGGATTGGAGGGTACGTAGGGTATGCACTCACGTCACTGTCCGGTGGGAACAACTCGCGTAGCGCCTTTTGCACTAGGGAGTATGAGAGAGAAGGGATTAACCTCCTATGCAGGGTTGCCGCCGGCTTATTGGAGCCCATCCTAAATCCCTATATACAGTGAATTTGTAGCCACGTAAGCTAAAAAAGGTGCTAAGGTTAGAAGATGAGAAGAAGTCTACTATTTTTTGTTTCTAGATCCGCACTTGGTTACTATCGATCAAGAATGAGTTATGTTGTCTTTAGAATAACAGTTCGTTAAGTACTTTTTTTTTCTTTTGCGGCCATGTGGCAAAAGCTGTGCAATCCTGGCCCCGCGCGCGAGAGAGAGAGAGAGAGTAGCAAGGGAAGATGTGCAAGGTGAGGTCTCGGTTGTGCATGAGTGCATGGTCGCACACTAGAGTAGGGTGCTGGTTGGAGAAAAGAGAGGAGACTGAACCTGGCATTCTGGCAAGGCACAGGCCCACCCATTAGAAAAAAAAATGTGCCTTTCTAGTGGCAAGCATGAAACGATGAAAAAAAAATTCTGATGTGACCTCAATCTAGAGCAAAGTCACCTTTTCATCCATCATATATCTACAGTTACCCTCAAATTTGACAGTAGTGACACAAAGGTAATAAAACAGGTTTGGTATTGACACGTTATTATCCTTTATTTTTTTTAGAAAAACTATAGTTTACTTTGGTGTTGCTCTAAGTCAAGCATCTCTAACTTTGATTAATAAATTTTAGAAAAATGTATTAACCTACAAATTCAAATAAATACACTATCAGTATTTTTATTGACAATTCAATTAATGAGGCTAATTCAATATTATAGACGGTTCCGGTGCAATTTTATAAAATCAGATAAAGTTAAAGGAGTTTAACAAAACAAAAATAACCTATAGTTTGAAAACGAGAGTGTAATTCACTACTATGTAACCCAATGAACATGTAGTGTAGTGTCTCGTTTCCTTCTAGGTCGTTCTATCCAGGATCAAACATGTGACCGCTCGTTCTTTGATAGAAAATTAGCACCACGCCACACTAATCCTTCCATGACCTCCCCAATTCCCTAACCCATGCATTTTTTTTAAAAAAAAAGGAAGGATTTTATTAATTTATTGTGGTTCCATCGAGTTGATACAATAATTGCAAACCCACTCTCCGCCTCTGCAAAAGCACACAGCCTAAAAAAATAAAAATTGCTCGGCACTCTAATGACTACCAATCCTGAGACTAGATCGCCACCTATGTGCCCGGGAGAAAAACATCTTGACCATTTGCGCCAATTGTTGCGGTGCCGCCACAACCAAAGCTTGAGAAGTATGCTTCTAGAGGATAGCCCATGTACGAAGCCAATGGATAATCGAAGGTACCACCTGCATTGGACAATAACAATAATGTTTTGTTTCAATCACTAAATTATGTTTGCATAGCGAGAGCAATCAACAAGTAGCTGCCACTCCCAGTAGAACTAAAGGTTTTAAAATATTCCCAAAACCATGTAGCCAACTCCCAAACATATGAGGAATACTATGAGGTTGAGGGAGACCAAAAGCAATATTTGCCCAGGCCCAAATCGCACGGGCAGAGCAACATTCAAAGAAGATGTGTTTAATTGTCTCTCTTTTTTTTTTGACAAAAACAACACTTTTTAATGCCATACCAATTGCGTTTGGCCAAATTATCCTTTGTTACAATCACTCCTCTATGAAGATACAAAAAAAAATATTTTTTTATTAGAATCCTTAACTTCCAAATAATTTTGTTTAAGTTGGGAACATATACACAAATCAAAGCTGAGTAATGTGATTTCACCAAGAACTGTCCCTTTGGGTCCAACTTCCAGTGGAACATGTGTAAGAGAAATATTAGCAATGTGAGGATATAGTTCATTCTAGGCTGCTAATTTAGGACCAATCAAATCACATCTCCATAAAATATTTAGAGGTGATCTAATCATCTAATGAAGACCTCGGCTACTGTATAATCCTACTTGTGTCGTGGGTGTTGGTGGCGTTGGCGTCGGTCATGACGGTCTGCGCGCTAAGTAGTGCGATCTGCCGCTCGACGTCCGGCGTGTAGAGCGGCAGGTCCGTGTGCTGCCGGCGCTTGAGGCGCGCGTGTTCCAGGAATTCTTGATCTCGTTGTCCGTCCTCCCTGGGAGCTGCAAGATGGACGTTATCGATCGATCCAAGCCAAAGAAAGACGACGATGAGTTCTTGACGCACGGCGAGCATTGCAGATCATCGGAGTTCCGCAAGAAACAGACAAGGCAGGGACTCACGTAGGAGGAGATGCGCGCCCACTTGTTGCCGTAGGGGTAACCGAGCTAGATAGTAGGGGTAACTAGATCGGTGGATACTCGATTCGATCGACACTCTGGTGAACACTAGGAGCTCGCCGCCGTCGAACGTGTTCAGAGTTCAGATCGAGTTCACATTCTTCTTCGTGTGCAAGCAATACATAGGAGTGGAGCCAACCAGCCCAGCTCACGGCCCGTTACATGGGCTGAGTAAACTGAAATGCGAAATGAAACTAACAAGCTAAATTGGCCGTGCTTGATCACACCCAATCAGGCACATGCACCTTCGGGTTCGGCCTTCTCTCTCGTTTGGCCCTGAGCTCCTTCCTTCTCTGATTCAGAAGATGCAGGTTCAGAAGCAACAGGTTTAGACTTTAGAGCCGCCTGTACCTGGCTCCGGTGCTGCACTGCTGCATCAACGGTGACAGAGAAGGGGCCGGTGCGGAGGTTGCGGCGGAGGTGGTTGTCCCAGCGGAGGCGGCAGCTCTTGCCGCAGCGCTGCAGCGCCGTCTCCCGGCGCACGGCGTTCCAGTTGCCGTCGCCGTGCCGCCGCACGTGGTCCACCAGCAGCTTGTCCTCCACCACCGTCCACGGCCCCTTCTTCAGGCCCCCGCCGCCGTCGCCACCGCTCCTAGACATCGTCGTGTCTTCCCGTCCACCAGCTTCTTAGTCGTGCGTGACCTTCTCGATCTCCTTCCCTCTCAGCCCCGGGAACAGGGCAAAGAGCGAGAGCGAGAAGAACACTCCCAGGGGACTGGGGAGGGTGATGCTCCCGGATCGCCCCGCGACGCGCTCGTCACCGCGCCGATTTTCGCGGCGGCTTCCGTTGGCGTGCATGGCATCTGCATGCGTGTGGAAAGATGCGATCTTCCAAGTTTAGGACCGTTCGAGATTTTTTTTTCTTTTAAACAAAATGTTTAGGGCCCTTGCACACGCTTGTTTGGCACCGGCGAGATCGCCGGAGCTTGCACCCAGTCCAGAGTCGTGTCCGGCTATGTAGCATGCTTGCGACTCTCTCGCCCATTCTCTTTCGGCATCGTCGTCAATCTGCTGCTTCTAGATGAAATTGCAACAGTATATTTTCATGCGGGAGTATACAATAAGGATCACCGTATAACTAATGTTGGTTGTTAATAAGGCAACAGATTCTATGCAAACTAGGCATCCCGTGCAAACTTGTAAACTAATAATCTGGACCACAGGATGTTGATCCAAAGGGCGCGGAAAGATTGGGTAATTTTGCACTTAACCGCCCGTTTCTAATCACACTTTTACAAATCCCTCCTTCCACCTCTCTCATGCGCCCCATTGGATCAACATTCTGCGGTCCAGATCGTTAGTTTACAAGTTTGTACGGGATACCTAGTTTGCATAGGATCCGTTGCCTTTGTTAATAATTGGTCAAAACTAATAAAATGTAGGGAGTACGTACAAAGATTTTTTTTTGTTTGTTTGAAAAAAAATGCTTTTAAAGATTTTTGTTTAGCCAAGATTCAGTGATGATGCGGAATGGTTGAGAGTGTGGACAAGATGGTGGATTTTCTTTAACAAAATTCCTTTTATGAATTAAGATTTGTGTTTAGCCATAGATCGATGCACACATAATGATGAGTCTAACAGAGGACAAAATCGAGGAGATCAAGAGTGTGTGGATTGTGTATTATTGTACAAACAACACACACGAGAGAGTTATGTGAGGTAACGAAGGGTTCATTTTTTCTCAGATCACGCAAAAAGTTACACGTCTTTGTATTAATCTCTACTACCAAAAGAGTCAAACGGACCCGTCTGCCGCCGCTTGGTGAAGCCGCAGTAACTCCTATCCGCGCCGACATGTGGGCCAGCCGCCCAGACGCAAGTCGCCCACCAGGCCACCACGCCTCGCCGATGTGCGCCAGGAGGGCGAGCGGCGAGTCAAGCCGCGCCGGCACCGGGGCAGGGCGGGTTGAGCTGGCGGGGCCGGTGTACCAGGCAGGGTGGAGCGAGCAGGCGACGCCGGCACCGAAGCAGTGCGGGGCGAGCGGGGCGCTAGCACTGGGCGATAGGCGGAGCAGCCGCAGAAGCACAGGCACAGCAACGACGAGTCGACGAGGGCGTCGCCGAGCACAGCCGCGACGGCGAGGCAGGGCGCATCCTGATGAAGCAATCACACGGAAGAGGTGAGTTTTGCAAGTTCGTGAGTCCATGGCCATAGAGGTGAGATTTGTTAGCTGGGAGCCTGGGATTGACAGAAGTTCTTGTTGCTGCTGCGCTCTGTGTGCTACAGAATAAAGAGTTCATTGAAGCAAGAATGCTTCTGTTCAGCTATTGAAAACTGAAAACTGAATGTTTAGATTTTTTTCAGTTATGGAGCACATGGCGGGTGGGCTTCATTCAGTTACCTGCACGGCCAAGGTCAGGTATGCACTGCAATTTTTCAGTTACCTGCTCACAAATCTTAATTCATTTTTCTTGATCTAAGAAACTTGTGCTGGTCAAGATATAGACGGTCTGATGATATAAATCTAAGATTTGCTGTCCTGAGCAGAGCAAATATGCAGGCACAGCTAACAGAATGGCAGTTCTATTATTCTATAATTCTATTTTTCAGTGCCACCATGTTTAGTAGCTACTGAAAATTGGATGTTTGGTTTCTGGTTCACTAGAATTGTTTAATCAGGTACTGAAAACTGAATGTTTTGTCGTAAAAAAATTGAAATCTGAATGTTTTCTAGCTACTGAATGTGTTAAGTTTCTGTTTACTTTGTTCAGTTCACTAGAATTGACAATTTGACATGCATATCTAACCATTTTCTTAACCATTTTCTACTAGCAGGAAAAAAGAGGAGGTTAAAGGAATTCTTTGGACATGTCTTCGTGGATTTCTTTCTGGACTGTTGTGGAACCTGTCTTTTGAAACCTGCTGTGGTTTATCTGTGCTTGTTATTTTATATTGAACCTGCTGTTATCTTGTGTGAAATTGTTTCCGATGTGAAACTTCACCTACTGTCTTTTAGAATGCACCTGCTGTCCATCGTCTTCTAAAAATGTTTCAATCATATAAGGGTTTGTTTTGTACCAAGAAGCAACACAATGGTATATAGGATTGATATCCATGATCGATCATTGCTCATTAAACGATTTGTAGACAGTTAAAAAGGCAGCAACTGTTTGTGGGTTGTACGAGTATTTATTTAGCTGGCTATATTGAGAGACAACAATTGTCTAATTGTTGTAGGTGCCCTGAGGGAGATACCAACGATGGGGATGGGGACGCACAGAGCACGACAATGGAGGAAACGCCAAACTCGATGACGTCGCAGACACCCGTTCTGGCCTTGTCCAAGATCTTCAAGATTGAGACGCGGTTGGACTGGGCCACCGAAGGAGACGGGGCGCCATGGCTGCTAGATTGCTCGAGGCCCTGAGTACTTTGTGGAAGGGAAGACATCACCGTAGCCAGGATATGTGTAACTTGATGAACTTTTTATGGCCTGGCAGTTAAATAGGGATATTTTGAACTATTTATAAATAGCTGACCTTGTTGTAAAAGAAGGTCCTTACGAAACTTGCTGAGCCTATTATATTCGGCTATGCTCCCACAACATAGTGTGTTGTTGGTAGAAAAAATATACAAAACTGATGAGTGTTCATTGGTGAAGAAACAATGATAATGGATGAGTATGATATTTTTTTTGCATGCAAATGTGCTACCTAGACAATTGATCATGGCTCTGGTAACTGTTTACAGTGCTCCTGCTCCAGGGATGAGTTAGCAAGGGCGAGTTTCGTGATGCCTGTGAGTTGTGGATACGACCATGGTGCAAGAAGGTGAGCTGAGGTTGGCCTTGGTACAAGGATGAACAAATACAACACCATTAACATCACGTTGAATATGTTTCTGACATAGGCCCATCGTATTATAAAACTTTGATGCAGTAGTTAGCATACTGCACTTTGATCAGTTTCGTCTTTATCAAGTGCATTTCAATGCTATGCTTGTCCCCTTGGATGACTTATAATCTTTTGAGATTTTTTACAATGATTGTGGAGAATTTCGACGGCTCACAGAAACCAATCCGACGGCCAGAAAGGCTGAAGGCGATGAGAGGCAATGGAGGAGAGGCAATGGGAGGCGATTGATGTGTCTATGACCGGTGGGCCATAGGTGCTAAATCGCCTCCCATCGCCTCCGAAACTGAGTGGGAGGCGATTCCAAATAAAGGAGGGGTAATTGCGTTTTTGTAGTTTATTTTTTAATCAAGGGTAAAATGGTAACTTCATAATTGCAAAAATTATATTTTAAGTACTATAGTTAGGGATTATGATTCAATTACTATAGTTAATGTTTTGCTATTTTTAAAAAAAAAGGAAAAGACGTCTTCTAGGGTTCCTTCGATGCCATGAGGCATCGCCATCCTCCATTCACTACTCGAGCCGCCGCCGCCAGCCTACGACGTCGAGCTGGGACCGATGCCGGAGTTTGTCACCGACGAGACGCCGTGCCGGTACTGGAGGTTCTACCACGGCGAGTACAGCCGCCACTACGTCACCAGCAGGGTCGAGGGCATGCCTGCATGCACTTGCTGTCGCTGCTGGACTTGAACACCATGCGATGGTCAGGAGTGCACTCGTTAACATGTATGGAAAGAGGAGGAAGAGGAATGGGGGCAGTTGCGACGCAGCCAGGAAACCAACGTACGATCCTATAAATCAGGCATCTATTCTTGGTAGGCTAGGTAGTCGATCTATTCTTGGCAGCGGGAGACAAGACACGGTTGGGTTAGATTGAATTTATGTAAAGACTAAAATACCCTTTAGAAATAAAATTAGCATTTTGTGGAAGCAATGAGAGGCAATGAGAGGCAATGGGAGGCAATTACAATCATTGTAAAAGAACTCTAATCTTTTATCTTTGTACTTTCATGTTAATTATGTTTGCTCTCAAATTCACAAACAAAGATAGGTGCCCTTAACACAAGGAGTACCATCGATTTAAATGAATTGCATCATCTTATCAATAATGTTTGGCTGGGTTGATTCTTCCCATTTGTCATGCATATATAATTTTATGCCTTTGTTTAGATTGCGAAAATTTTTCAACTTTGCAACTGTAGCACTTCGTTGTTATTTGGCAAATATTATCCAATCATAGATTAATTAGGCTCAAAAGATTTATCTCATGATTTACAACCAAAATATGTAATTAGTTATTTTTTACCTACATTTAATGCTTCATGCATAGATCTAAAAATTGATTTGATGAGAGAGTGAAAAAACTTATAACTTTAGTGGGATCTAAACAAGACTTTAATCTCGTTGCAACGCACGGGCGCTTTACCTAATGTAGAGAAAAAGTTTAATACAGCACGCCTTAACGGCGCCCTAGAGGTCAAAAGAGTTATCTATACCTCTTATAAAGATAAACCCCACTAGTGAATTCTCTCAATATGCAAGCTATCCACATCATCAATTCACTCAACAATCTACTGTAAGTTGCAATTATAGCCAATCCACTATAAGTTACAATTATAGCCAACTAGCACATAATTAAGATAGTTTCTCTACATCCACTAAAATGCATTTAGTTGTCTACAAAGATATGTCAAATAATTCATCAAAACTAATTTAAGATAGTTTCATTCAATTGTCCACAAAGATGTCTCAAATCATTCATCAAAATTAGTTCAAGATAGTTTCATTCGTATAACTATAAATATAAATAGTCTATTTTTTAAAATTATCCGGAATACCCACAGCAACGCGGGTATCCACCTAGTTATATATGAATCCTCAAACCCTTGCTAGTGTACTGAATAATATGATATCACGTTGGACACTGATCTACCCGAATTATGATGCCGGCTAGGAGGTTATACTCGGGCTACCTAGCGGTGGCGGTAGGGATGGAAGTGGTATGGATAATCCTCCGCTCTGATCCGCTTTGAATTCGAATTTTAAAAATATGGAGAAGTGTTTTTAATATCCGTGCGGATACGGATAATCCGAATCCGTTTATGTGCGGATGCGGTGTAGGATATAGTATTGACGAAATCCGGTGGATATGAATTGTCCGATAATTAAGCGTGGATTATCCCTTCTCTTTTAATAGGATAGTCCGAATTTTTATAGAGCCCAAGTGGCAAGAATAAAGTTAGCCCAGCCTATTATTATGTAGCCCACATCATATACACTAATTCAAGTATCTATTCGTAGTATATGAAAAGGTAATCATGTGATAGCCTATTTGCCTAATTGGTGTGCGGACAATCAGCATTCAACAACGAGGACGACAAGCAGAGGCACGTCCTGTGCTTGAACCCTCATGAGTCACGCACATCTTTAATTATTTTGCTTAACTAAGAATAAGAGTATATATTTCTTTACTTCATTACCTTGGTTATTCAATTGTTTCTCATCATAAAAAAAACAATACGTACGCACATATTATCCGACTTAGAAAAGTCCGCTTCAACTCCGATATCGGTCCGAACCCGCACCATTTCCGACATACTAAATAATCCGTATTCGCATCCGAATCTGTATAATATACGATCCGCTTTGAATCCGATAAAAAAATAGGATTAGGATATGGGGGAACCATTATCCGCTCCGATCCGATCCGTTTTCATCCCTAGGTGGCGGCACCACTTGCGCGTACCCACGCCCGAATGGTCAGACCCATGCTAGTGTATTGAATGCTATGATATTACATTGGTCACGGGTCTACTCAAATTACGATGCCGGCTAGGATGCTATGCCCGGGTCACCGAGTGGTGGTGGCGGCGCCGCTTGTGCGCACCCACGTAGGAATGCTCAGCCCCTCACTAGTGTACTAAATGCTATGATATTATATTGGACACTCATCTACCCGAATTACAATGGTTAGGAGGCTACGCCCGGCCACCGAGCGGTGGCGGCGCCACTTGCATGCACCTACGTCGTCGTGTGGTGGGAACTTTTGTTTTTAGAGAAAGAAGGTGCAACTCTCCCAGCCTTAAAGAAGGCTTAATGCGTGGGGCCGCGGGATCGAACCCGGGTGGCTTGGGCCTCACACCTGGAGAGCCAACCAAACGAGGTATCGCTCGTTCCCCGTGTGGTGGGAACTTGCCTAGCGCCGGCATATTTTACTGGGTTGCTTTTGCATTAGGGAGGATGAGAGAGAGATAGTTCAACTAGGGATTAAGCCTCACCGAGGCCACAAGCTTTGAGCCCATCCGAAATCTCTATATACAGTAATTTTGTAGCCACGTGGAGCCTACAAAAAGGGGCTAAGAAGTCTCTACTATTATTTGTTTCTAGATCCGCACTTGGTTACCATGATTGACCATCGATCAAGAAAAATGCCATGCAAATCCCGAGCATCTCCAACAATTCCCTAAAATTCACTTGGTAAACCTTGGGTTATAGCAACTTGGTATATTATTTTCCAAGTGAAAAAATGGTCTCTCTCCAACAACTTGGTATTCTAACTTGGTAAAAGGATGACAGATGGGACCCATGTCATTTGTCTATTTCGGATGACCAGAAGTATAGAACACGACGTTGACCGGCGGGGTGGAAATTTTGACTCGCGATTTCTCGACAACGGCTGCGCCAAATCGGATGAGGTTTGATCCTACGCGATCGTAACGAAAAAGCGAAACTTTTGAGTATTTTCTATCAAAATATTGAGCACCGTAGGGTACTCAACCATGCGAGCAGCGATGCGAGCGGCCAACATGCGAGCGGGCGGCGCATGCGAGCACGAGCGGCCAGCAGCGATGCGAGCGGCGATGCGAGCGGCCAACAGCAATGCGATGCGAGCATGCGAGCAGCGAGCGGCCAGCAGCGAGCAGCGAGTGGCCAGCAGAGCATGCGAGCAGCCAACAGCAATGCGATGCGAGCATGCGAGCAGCGATGCTCGCCCTCTCCGCGCGCGGATCTTTGCCACTGTTTTGTTGGTGGAATCGACAACCATGAAGAAGACTAGACAGCACCATTGGCGTACGTGCTCAGGCGAGGTAGCCATCGAGGTATTCATTGCCAGTTTGCTGGTCATTGTGCCGGCACTGCTATCTCACTCAATCCCGCCGACGTAGGTCACGACCGCCTTGCTCATGATCAGCATAACATTGCCAGTGACCCAGCAGCAGATTCACCGCCAAAGAGCATCAGCCTAGTGGTTAATTAGCATCCAGCTTAAAAGAACAAAAAAAAAAAGTTGGGGTTTCCCCTACAGATTTTGGTCAAAAGCAGCAGATTCACTTTTCTAGAACACCCAGTACCAGTAGAGGTAGCAAGCAAGCTTCTTAGCTTGGTCGAGCAACAAATTCATGAAAATAAGTGCAGCTGATCCTTTTTATTCTCTTCCAAAAAAAGTCAGGACAAATGTGCTTCATTGAGATGTAGTGTTTATAACGAAATACCAAAGAAAACACGCTTGACCAGCAAATGTGTCATGGGCAAGTTGGCTTTTAGTTACCAAAGAAAACACGCTTGACCAGCAAATGTGTCATGGGCAAGTTGGCTTTTAGTTGCAATCATGTGAAGTCCTTTTGCCATGATACATCGCATCTGAAGCCCTTGCATCTTCACTAGCTTCATCATAAGACACAGCTTGGAGTATCCATGATCCATGCCTCTCTTTCCCAATTCATTCAAGCGGACTCTTACAAGGGCTCCAACCTCACCTGCATTAAGCAAAACACAAAACAGGATTGCTTTCCGATGTCATAGCCTATCACTCCGGTGTCACCACCCCAGCATCATCCAGCCACCAGGGACGCATTAATCTGGACACGTGGTTGAAGGAGGAAAAATTGTGGCGGAGGATGAGAGATTGTTGTGGCGCCGGGGAGGGAAGGAATTGGCGTGAGCAGCTGAATAGTTGGCGCCATTGCCTCTGCCGGTGGACTGCACAAGATTTTAACAAAATTCGTCGTCGTCTCAGAACAAGGCGTACAATGGGATAATGGGCATCGATATGAATTGGGAACACAAGCCGCAGCCATCTTCTCGTGAAACGATGAGTTGACTCTTTCACTTTATTTATTATTGATCAGGGGGTTGTCTGTAAAATTGATGATACATGACGACTACTCGGTTGGACATGTCCTCAGTGGCTCAGTGCATTGTTGGTTGTGTAGCCGGCAGATCCCAGGCGTTGGATTTCGTCTGCCTGTGGACAGGATAGCATGCCTGGTAGGCAACTGCCTAGGAGGCTGCAATCCAAACAAGGGCCTTGTTTAGTTCCTGAAATCCAATCACAAATTCCACTATGCAAAAAAAATTCCCCCTCACATCAAAATGTCGGCACATGCATGGAGTACTAAATGTAGATAAAATAAAAAACTAATTGCACAGTTTTGTTATACTTTGCGCGATGAACATTTTGAGCCTAATTAGTCAAAGTTTGGATAATTTTTACCAAATACAAACGAAATTGCTACAATGTATACTACAGTAAAACATCCAACTTGGGCAAGCCCAAGTTGGGAACTAAACAAGGCCAAGGGTAGACGTGCCCTCAGTGTGTATTGTTGGTTGTGCAGCCAGGCCACCTTGCCTGCCAGGCAGGCGTTGGATTTCATCTACCTGTGGCTAGGATGGCATGCCTGCTAGGCAACTGCCTCGGAGGCTGCAATCCAAACAAGTCCGTACATGGTATACATTTTGCTATACAGTAGAGCAAGCTAACAGAACTACATTATAAAACCAAAAAAATGTCCTAGAGTTATTGGGAAGTCATCGTATTATTTCTCGATCTATATTCTTATCATATATTCATACTAGCTATACATTATGACTTATGAGTAATTAATTGGAGTGTCCCAATTTATATGCTTTGAGATCTATCTTTGTGACACTCATGCTGATAATAATACTCCCCTTCATGCTGATAATAATAGTACTCCACGTCATGCTTATAAATGCCAATGCATGCAAACCATGCTCATCTTGCATTCACAGTTGTGTCCTGCCCTCTGTCAATATTTTTGTTTCTACATGTTATGAAATTGATTCTTCCCACCAACCTTCTCTCAAACAGCATTATATATATGCAGCCTTGTCCATGCATGAAGTGTTCTTCCTTACTCTCCCCTCCATCAACTCCGGCTGTCTACAAAAGAGGTGTGGATTAGAAGTTAGGAAGCTCTTATCTACCAACTTGCCATCTTATACCGATAGCTATTCACCAACACAAACTTCTTGCTTCGCAATGATCCATCAAACCACCAAAGTTTGTTGGAAGAAATATCTTATATATTATTGCCAATATCAATATTGGGCATGGTAGGTATTAGGACGACACACAAAGGCGCAACAGACATGATTCCAGGAAAGCCAAATACAAAAAGTAGTATGTTGATGCTTTTCTGAGACATTTTAGAGACTTATACAATCTGAACATTGATATGACAAGCATCAATCACTCTTTCATTGCCCTGGTGCCTAAGAAAGAAAACCCAGAAACTGTGGATGATTTCAGACTCATATCATTGTTCAACTAGTCAGTCAAATGCTTCACCAAATTGCTCTCATCCAAACTACAATCCTGCATTCCTAATCTAATACATCCAAACCAATATGGGTTCATAAAGGGAAGAACCATTCAAGACTCCTAGCATGGGCTTTCCAGTTCCTTCACCTTTGCCACCATTCTAAGAAGGAAATAGTTATTCTCAAATTGGACTTTGAGAAAGCCTTCGACAAAATAGAACATAAGGCTATCCTGGAAGTTTTGAAACATAAAGGTTTCCCTGAGAGATGGATTAATTGGACTAATGGCATCCTTAGTTCAGGAAATTCCTCAGTTTTACTCAATGGTCTCCCTGGTAAACCATTTGCTTGCAAGAGAGGTGTCAGACAGGGAGACCCTCTCTCTCCCCTACTATTTGTCTTGACATCAGACCTCCTTCAGTCCATTATGAACAAGGCCTGGCACAATGGCTATGATATTATATTCGACACTGATCTACCTGAATTACAATGGCTAGGAGGCTATGCCCGGCCACCGAGCGGTGGCGGCGCCGCTTGCACGCACCTACGTCGTCGTGTGGTGGGAACTTTTTTTAAGAGAAAGAAGGCGCAACTCTCCTAGCCTTAAAGGAGGCGAATCGAACACGGGTGGCTTCGCCTCACACCTGGATAATGCGTGGGGCCGCGGGATCAACCCTGGAGAGCCAACCAAGCAAGGTATCGCTCGTTCCCCGTGTAGCGCCTGCATATTACCGGGTTGCTTTTGCATTAGGGAGGATGAGAGAGATAGTTCAACTAGGGATTAAGCCCCACCTATGCATGGAGGCCCAGGGCCGTGCCCAAGGGTGTGCGGCCTGTACAATTGTACGGCCCCCCAAATTACCGGGCCCGTATTCGTCTTTGCGATCGTCCGCTACTCCGCTACGCAGCCATCGCGGCGACTTTGTGTGTGGCGACGGCGCAGACGTTTCGTATTCAATCTTGCCGATTCCATTGGCCGGCGGCCTGTGCTCAGCGCTCGTCGTCATCTAGTCTCATACGTCATACTCATCTGTGAGTAGCAATCACAGGAGAGGGCCAAGGCCGAGGGCCCTTTAGGCAGTCGTGCAGGTATTTTTTTTTTAATTTCCTCTTATCCTCTACTCTCTCCGTCCCAAAATTAGTGTCATTTTCACTTTTTAAGAAAAAATTACCGGTAATTATATATTAAGATATATTAATGTTTATGTTAAGTAATTAGTATCATTGGAAAGATCTTTAAGTCTAGTTTTTAACAAAGTTATTTAGAGATATAAATGTTACACATATTTTTTATAAATTAAGTCAAATTTGTGGCACGAAAACCCATAATGACACTTATTTTGGTAGAGCGGAGGCGTATGAAAGTCTGGAACTCCTTGTACGATTTTAATTTATTCTTTTTGTTTTTGAAGCCATATCTTCTTCAAATCAAATTATAAAATATGAATCATTGAATCTGGTTTCAAAAGCCTAAGAGGAAACAGCCCTTAAAAGAGATGGGAAATCTGATATTGATGTTGATGAACTATATACGAGTTAAGATTTCTTCATGATTTCGTTCCAAAAGAAAATATGGGTCCTCTTGAAATCCTTAGGTTTATAAAGCGGCATGATTGTTTTTCCAATGCTACTATTGCATATAGAAGATTAATTATGAACATATTATTGAAGATTTTATTTCAAAGAACATTAAGCGAATGATGTTATCTTATATACTACTAAAAGAATCCAAATGTCATCACCTGATTACGGCTAATCGCTTCACCCCTCCCTCCCCGTCCACTCACGATGCAAAAGAAGAAAACTGCATGACAGTTTGGCAACATGACTGTATTTGACTATTTGTATCAGATTTTTTTTGGCTTTCAAGATGCATAATTTTTAGTTCGCTATAGATGGAAGGTTTTACTTTTTCAAAAATGATGATTTGAGATTCATCTTGTTCTCCAATCAATGGTCATGGAGGCTACATGTTGCCCTTTGATTGTTTGGTTTGAGTGGTGCCATGAAAACAATTCTTAGCTTCCGTTGCAACGCACGGGCACGAACCTAGCGGCATTTGCTTTGCTCGCTTGTGGCCCATGGATTGAGCTTCATAATCAGCTCAAGGATTCAAATAGAGGCGGGATTAGAGCAGAATTCTCTTTAATAAACATAGAGTAATTGATTAGATAGGATATGAAAACCAATAGTTCAAAAGGTAATATTCTTCATATATCGCATTTGTCCTACACTATATAAATTATCTTTGCTATATTTGGTATTTCGATTCGTACTTCACTTAGAGTGTCGTCTTTGGGCCTATAAATGTGACGGCACGGTCTGGGAGGCCACAAGCTTAGAGCCCATCCGAAATCTCTATATACAGTAATTTTGTAGTCACGTGGAGCCTACAAAAGAGGGCTACAGTTATAAGATGAGAAGAAGTCTCT